>JAKUCV010003019.1:26060-59251 GCA_028386065.3 Turnera subulata
ACCATGATTCTCTCCTGCTTGCCACAAAGTCTCAGTAATCAGTACCATGTTAGGCTTGTACTGATTCTTCAGATCCCTTAAGGTACGCACAAAGTCTTGAGACCTTCTTGCTATACCCCTGCAATTCCACAATAAAAGTCGTACCTTAGGCCATGTAGGTGGTAACCCAGTCACCCTTGGGACGCTCCGAGCCATCATGAAAACCTGATAATAACTGTTTTGATTTAAAATTTGACATGAAGGCTCTAGCTGAAATTCCTGCATCCTAGCAGATATGAAAAACATTATAGAGTTAGCTGAGCCATAAAAATTTTTCTTGAGATTGCCTTGGTCCTCCAGGAAGAAAGTTTCTTCCATTGGAGTCACAAAGAACCTAGACGAGTATAGCTCATCTACAAAAACCAAACGTGAGATTCTTGCTAGCTCATTAGGCAGTTCCTCTTGTTGTTCATTTACCATGCTATAGGCCAATCTATTTCTTCTGCCTACTGAGGCACCCTCAACAAAGAAAACAGTAGCTGGGGAAGGCATTTTTGTCTTGGTTGAGTTTTCCTGTTTCTTTGCTTTGATGAATTTTTCTATATCTATGAGTTTTCCTGTATCTTCCCATGTAATCCCTCTCCCATTTTATAGCCTGAGCATAGATAGCCAGGTGTCCCCGAAAAGATCCAGAAGATTTTTCGGTGGATTATATTATTATTCAGAAAATTCCAAAGCTTTACAATCCTCGAGGATTTGCTTTTGGAAATGTCTGCCACTACATTAATTATTATCCAATAATTCTGATCTTTTCCGACATGAGTGGCAGGAATAAGCCTAATATTGACACATGTATTGCAACCTGAAGCTAGCAGTTGAGTAATTGAAACTTAACATATCCAGCCAGAAGCTGGAATGCACTAGCCTGGAGCTAGCAATTTTAAGTGTTTAGATACACAGCTTGCGCAGCCTGAAGCTGACACCAACTTGAAGTTGGTTCATGGATTTATTGTTTGGCATGACCGGATGGGCCATCCCGGGTCAGTAATGATGCACGAAATTTATTGGATCATTCATTGTAAAACCAGAAGTTTTACAATCAATGAATTTCTATGAGTTTGTTTGCTGCGAAAGTTATTATACGACCTTTCTAAGATGAGAATGGCCTAGTATCACCAGCAAGTTTGAGAATAGTTCAGGGACATAAAAGCGGACTGATAAATCCGCGGTGTTACCCATCTAGGTAATTTTTACGATGCATCGACTAGATGGTCTATTATGTGACGCAAGTTGGCATTGTGCGCACTGATTAAGCCACTTGCGGTATATGTCCCTACTTATGTTATTAGACTATATGTCTAGATAATGCTGGTATGTTTCTTCAATGGAGAATGTATATCATTGAAAATAAACCCAAAGTGATCTGGGCGATATTGACAATTGATTGCAGGACCAATGATGAAATATCACTGTTTGATCATTGGTATTTTATATGTAGCAACACTTGAGTGCATCAAGCCAACATGATGTTATAAGATCCCCCCCATTAAATTGATTAATGGTCACATACTTAGTATCTCCTATCTTCGGACCATCGGTTATTTAGTATATAATGCTCCACCACAGGATTGTGAAATTGGTCCTTTAAAGAAGATTGAGAATCTACGTTGGGTATGAATCTCCATAAATTACAACAGTAATTGAAACCTATAACAGGATTGGAGATTTATTTATAACAAGTTTTGCTTATTAATTGATGTTTTACCCAACATCAGGGGAAGAGAATAAGCAGCTAGATCAAGAGATTATTGAAATGATTTATCAATATCTAGTTTTTGATCCTCGAATAAATTAGTATGAACCTGAAGTTCAAAAGATGATTCATTTGCAAAAGATTAGTAAGTCATTTGCCAGACATATTTATTTGAAAAATGTGACCATATACCAGCTGCAAATGCTCCTATTTAGATTGATGTTCCTGAAGAACAATATAAGTATGCAAATGAATCTATAGAATATACTCGGTTCCAAAAGAAAAGAAATTCTCGATAGAGAAAAAGGAGCAAAGTGATAAGATGGCCCCAATGAGAAAATAAGGCCTCCAGTAGAGGTCCAAATTAAATGTCCTGAAGAAGAGGAAAATCCTCCAGAAGAGGTCCCTGACACAATTAATAAAGTTCCGGAAGTAACTCAGGTACCTGAAATAAACTGAAAATGATGAGATCTCAATCACAGTGTCAGGAATAAGATGGAACCGACGTGAAATAACCGTCGACGGAATACTTGTTTTATTTATAAAATAGCGCTAAATAAAATGAGGATTATGAACCTACATTGGCGAATGTAGGCGTTGTATGATTGGCCAAAATAGAGAAATATGTTTAAGGTTGTGTTGGAATCGCTTGAAGCAAAATTTTTTTCCGGACCTGTAGTCCGTACACCAGAAGGTGTAAAATTCAATTGGTCATAAAATGGATATTTGTGCAGAAAAGAAATAAATAGTAAAATATAAAGCACGATTTGTGGCACAAAGTTTTACCCAAACGACCAGGTATTCATTATAAGGAGATATACTCCCCTGTGGTGGATGCAATTATTTTTTATAAGTTTGGCATAATATGAAAGAATTAGAAATGCATCAAATGGATGCTATAACAGCCTATTTTTATGGATCCACAAGTTATGATATATGCATAAGAATCCCTGAAGTATTCAAGTTGCCTGAAGCAACTAATTCCCGGGAATATACAATGTCAAACTAATTGATTTTTATATGGTTTAAACCAAATTAGCACTTATTGGTCCTGAAGTACACTGTTAAAGTGTTCGTAACATGAAGCCTGCAGCTTCTGCCATAAGCCTATTGGCGAGATAGGGCTGTGCTTTTATAGCTTGTCTTGCAGATGCAGGTCATATATTTGAAGCACAAAGTCGATACCAGATGTATAATATGAAGCACAAAACACTACCAATGATGCAGAAATTATCATTATACACAGAGCTAGTCGAGACCGTGCTTGACTACATTCGAAGATGTTGCACACTCAAGAGACGATAGCAAGACAGATGCTCCAACAACAAATTACGAAGATAAAGCAACCCACATTGTCCAGTTGGAGTAATGATGTATCAAAAGTGATCAGACAAGGCCTACATCACCAGAAGTTGACAAGAGGATCATTGGCATGCAACGACAATAAGAAATCATGAGAGGCCAAAATGAGGGGGAGTAGAATACGCACTGCACTCTTTTTTCCTTCACCAAGCTTTTATCCCACTGGGTTTTTCTTGGTAAGGTTTTTAACGAGGCAGCTACCCCAAAAAGCGTATTCTACCCAAAATACAATAGTATTTAAGGGAGAGTGTTATAAAACGTGATAATATGGATATTATTGTACCTACTTTTTCTTGTATATATTCTCTAACTCTTCTTCAGTGAATGAATAAGGAAAAACCGTAGAGTTCTTCTCCTCCCCAGCCGTGCCCTTCTCCTCTTCTTTTCTTCTTCTATTCATCATCACAACAATTGTTTTATAACAATTTGCAGTTAACTGCACTTCTCCTCTGGCTATCTTCCTCTTCCTCCCTACTTCTCCTTCTTCCTCTTCATTTCTTCAGGAAATCTCTTCATTAAATCGATTATTTACAACATTGATCCAATTATATATGCATATTTTAATTCGAATATTTGACTATTATATATTAACTAGTAAATCCGCGGATTTTCGGATTAAAATCCTTGGGGTTTTGTTCTTCGTTGTCAGGCGGGTAGGTTTTGTTCTCCATCTCCTTCTTCTTCAAGATCCCTTCTTCCTTTGCTCTTCGCCTTCATCGGTAAGTCTTCTGCCTATTGTCTTCGCACTCTTTCCACTTCCACCGGTGGAAGCAGACACAGACCCGCTTATGTCAATGTAGAATCCCTTACCTTGAATCCTCGGCCTTTCTTCGTCAAATGGGTATCACTAAATCTTGTTCAGGGTTTTTCACTGCCTCCAGTAAGCATCTCATCTCTTCTATTCATTCTCGTGCTTTCAGTGGAGGAAGACACAAACCCACTTATGCTAATCTTGACGATGCTCTGGCTTCCTTCCATAGGATGCTTCATCAGAATCCTTTGCCTTCCATTGTCCAATTCAGTCAATTGTTGTCGTCTATTGTCCGAATGGGTGGTTATGAGGTGGCGATCTCTTTGTCAGGCTTTGGATCTCTTCTCCAAAATGACAAACAAAGGGATTTCACCCGATGTTGTCACTTACAGCTCCTTGATTCAAGGCCTTTGCAATTCGGGACAGTGGAAAGAAGCCAATTCTTTGCTCTCTGAAATGTTGGCTTTAAATATTGCACCTGATATGATCACCTTCGGTATATTGGTTGATGCTCTTTGCAAAGAAGGCATGGCTCCAGAGGCTCATGCTTTGCTCCAAACAATGGCTCAGTGGGGTATAGAGCCTAATGTCATCACGTACAATTCGCTGATGGATGGATATTGTTTACGGAAGGAAATGGATAAAGCTAGAGAAGTTTTTGATGTGATGTTGATAGGAAAACGTTGCAGACCAGATATTCACAGCTTCAACATCCTCATTAACGGATACTGTAAAATACAAATGTTGGATGAGGCTAGACAGCTTTTTGATGAAATGTCTGATAAAGGTTTGGTTCCTGATGTTGTTACTTGCACTACTCTTTTAAGTGGCTTGTCGCAGGCAGGGAGATATAGGGCAGCCGAGCAGCTTTTCATGGACATGAATGCAAATGGCCCAACCCCAAATTTAGTTAGTTATGCCACTATGCTAGATGGTTTATGCAAGCAGGGGCGCGTCAATGAGGCTGTGACACTTTTTCAAACTATGAATAAGCATTCATTGAAGCCCACTATAGTGATATATAATATCCTCATTGGCGGCATGTGCAATTCTGGAAAGATTGAACATGCAAGGCAACTGTTTAACTCTGTATCTCTGAAAGGCTTGCAGCCAAATGCCTGGACATGTAGTATAATGATCAATGGACTTTGCAAGGAAGGATTTGTCGATGAAGCATATAAACTTTTTAGAGAACTGGAAAAGGATGGTTATTCACTGAACAGTTGCTGCCACAACGTGATGCTACAAGGATTGCTTCGGGAGAAGGATATGTCGAGGGCAGTTCAACTCATCAATGAAATGGTTGATCGTGGATTCTCAGCAGATGCCACTACGGCCAAGCTGGTAGTACATCTTTCATCTAGTGATGACAATCTCCTGTTGAAAAAACTACTAGGTTCTGCTGAAAATGATAGAGATGTGGGAGGTGAAATAATTTAGTGAACGAATTAGCATCAAACTGGATCTTTGTAGTCTTTTTATGTACTTGCCAACACTGTTCTCATTAATCTTTAAACTGTTAGCTTTCCTTCATTCTTGCATATGCCCCAACATGAAGGATCTTTGTTATCCCAGATTGTACACAATCGTGATATCAATTATTACCACCCTGTTCGAGTATATTTTCTTCTTGCATATCTCCTCGCAAATTTGTTTTTTCATTTTCCTTAGAATTGTCCCTTTGATGAAAATGGCACAGAGTCTCAAAATAAGCAGGCATCGAATTTAGTTACCTTAAGGAACTTTGGATCGTAGTTATGCTCTTCTGACCAAAGTTTGTGATGCCTAACTCTTCATTTAGATGCATATTGTGTCATAGATTTTGTTTGATGCTATAGAAATTCTTTAGAACTGCAATGCACGAGGACTATGAGTTGTTGTTCTCTCTGTTCAAGGCCTTCTCACTACTGACTCTTCCCCTTGCAAATTAGTTTTTCAAACATTGTTTACCCATTCAAGACAATAATTCTGCAAATTACTATTCATTGTTGGAAAAAAAATTAAAAATGACAATTTTTATGTAAAGAGGAAAAGAAAAAAAAATAATCAAACTCTATTCCTTTTTTTTTTTGGTTTTAAAACCTGGATTGCATTGAAATGCATCAAAACCTTACAAACATGTACAAAATAGCATGCGTAGCCTACAGTCCCCTTTCCTCTATCAAGAGGCTACTAATTACAGTTGGAGGAGATGGCAAAATGTTTAGTCCTGGACACAAATTCTGGGCTAAGGAAGCTATGGCGTGTGCCACCTGATTAGCTTCCTTTTCAATGGAAATTAAGGACCAATACCTATGGGACTTTAGTAGAGAAATACATGGTCTAGCAGTATTAACAATTACATGGTCCCACTCAAAACCATCAGACAACCAATTTGTAATGGCTTGTGCTTCCGTTTCCAAGATCAAAGACTGAATGCCCATCGAGCTGGCCAGCTGAAGACCCTGCAAAATGGCCTGTAATTCGGCATGTAATTGCGAATCCACTTGGACGAACCATCCAAAGCCTGAGATCCACTCACCAAGTGCATTTCTACATGCTCCACCCAGGCCATATCCCCTTACAGACTCGCTTTCTTCCACAGCCACGTTTAACTTCCAATACCCCTGCATTGGAGGCAACCATTTATGTGTGTTCAAAATCACAGGTCTGAATTTGTTTTGGCTCAAAGATGGAGCGTCAATAGCATTCTTATAACTCTTTACCGACTGTAAAATTGAATGTATTGGCAAATATACTGGATCTACTCCTTCATCAAACACCAGTTGATTTCTCCATTGCCATATTTGCCAACACGTCACACCAAAAATCAGATTCCAATCACTCCTTTTGTTCCTGCCTTTCAGGTTGTCCAGTACCCACTCTTTAGTACCCATTTCAAAGAATGAGGCGTCTAAAGGAAGGGCACTTATCCCATGCCATATATCACGTATGCAAATACAGTCCCTTATTGCATGAAGGGCTGTCTCAGGCTCGCTATCACATCGAGGACACAGGTTCGATTCAGCCATGTGTCTATAGGCTCTCAGGTCATTCGTCAAAAGTTTCTCATGACTAAGCAACCACAGAAATGTACATACCTTTGCTGGTCTTCTCCATCTCCATATTTCTTTCCAAATACTCTCCACAGGGCTCCAAGTAGCCCCTTCAAGTACTTCATAAGCAGTAGAAAGCGTGAATTCACCTTTCCTGTCACCTGATTCTGTCTTCGCCGTTGTCTTGTCTCGGCATGGCAACATCATTCAGCTTGGTGCACACTTCATTAGGCAATATGGCTGCCACAACTGCCCAGTTCCACTGATTTGCGTTGGACATTGCATCTGCCACTTTCCATAGAGCCACTTCTCTTGGAACTGGATTCACATCCCTGCCCAAACAAATTGACTCATCTATCTATTTATCAAACCAAAAGCTTGCTTTCCGTCCATCTCCAATTACCCATCTTGTTTCTTCCCGAAACTTCGGCCAGATAGCGAATATGGCACCCCATAGGTTTGATCCTGGTTTTCTTTTCAAGCTAATAGGTATTTGGTCCTGCCTCCTGAGGTATTTGCTTCGGAATACCCTCACCCATAATTTGTCCCTCTGTGTTGCAAGTTCCCACGCTAGTTTCATAGAAAGGGCATCATTCACAGCTCGCAGGGTTCGAATTCCAGCCCCACCTCTGTACTTGGGTTCACATACTTTGTCCCAACACAAAAGATGTACCTTACGCTGGTCCGGGGTAGAACCCCACACAAACTGCCGGCACAATCTATCCAAAGCATCGCAGGTTGCATGGGGGATTCTCGTGGTCTGCATTGTATACAATGCAGACCACGAGAATCCCCCGCGCAACCTGCGATGTAGTGCCGATAATACTGATTTTGCAAGCACGAGTCTACCTGCTAGGGACAATCTGTTCACTTGCCAACCCTCTAGTCTTTGGTGTGCTTTCTCCACTAGGTAGCTGAATGTATTTTTGTTGATCCGCTGGTGGAAAAGGGGGGCGCCTAAGTGCCTTCCCAGATTATGAGTGAGCTGGAAACCAATGTGTCTGCTTAGTTCCTGCGCCTCAGTATTTGATACATTCTTGGAGAAATATATGCGCGACTTCGCTTTTCTTACTTTCTGACCCGAAAACAAGCAAAAATTGTTAAGGCAATCATTCACAATTTCAACTTGTTCTCGGTTAGCATTTGCAAATAGAAGTAAGTCGTCAGCGAAGAACAGATGTGACAGGTTTGGTCCTCCTTGGCTAAGCTTGATTGGCTTCCATTTTCTGCGTGAGATTGCTTCCTCAATAGTGTGCCCCAATCTCTCCATACACAACACAAACAAATATGGAGAGTTCGGGTCTCCTTGCCTTATTCCTCTTGAGGGCTTACAGGGTGCTGAGGCTGCCCCATTCCAAGACACTTGTAACCCCGAGGTTGAGATACACCGCATTACCACACCAATCAGATTTGTTGGAAAGCCGATTATCTCCAAGGTCTCCTTAATGAATGACCATCTCAGCCTATCATAGGCTTTTTCGAGGTCAATTTTTATGGCCATGATTCCTCCCTCACCCTTTTTGTTCCTCATTTTGTAAATGACTTCTCGTGTCGCAATTATGTTCTCCGTTATCCATCTCCCCGGAACAAAACTTGTCTGATTTGGAGCTACAAGGTCTCCAAGTATTGGCTTGATTCTATTCACCACCAATTTCGTAATGACTTTGTATACGACATTACAAAGTCCTATTGGCCGAAATTGAGTGATAACTTCGGGCTTCTCTATTTTGGGCAGCAACACAATGAGTGTACGATTGATGCGGTCATCCCACTTACCATTCTGAAAAACATCTTGCACAAATTTAAATAGGCTATGACCGACATGACTCCACTGAGTTTGGTAGAATACGGCGTGCAGTCCATCCGGCCCGGGTGCTTTTAGTGGTCCCATCTCCATAATACTTTGTTTGACTTCCTCCAGTGTTATTGGCATATTCAGTACATCTAAGGCGGGTTGTTCTAATGGGGTGAATCTATTCGGTAGAGGGAAAATGGTGGCCTGCGGGTCCTCTTCACAAAACAGCATTTTAAAGTAGTCCATAGCTAGATTCTGCAATTCTCCCTCCTCTGTAACCCACTGCCCATCCACATTCTTCAAAGCCTCCACTCTATTTTGTTTCCTTCTAATGATAGCCGAGGCATGAAAGTAGGCAGTGTTTTTGTCGCCATTTTGAACCCATTGGCAACGGGCTTTCTGAGCCCACAGGATCTCTTCCTGAATTAAGATTGTATCCAACTCCATCCTGAGTTCCACTTCCAATTGTGATAGGAATACAGATGGCCGGTGCTCTAAAGATTTTTGGATTCCTGCAATCCTTGCCAACAAGCGCTTCTTCTTCAAGAGGATGTTACCGAAGACTTTCTGATTCCAATCTTGCACCTTTGGGACAAAATCAAGGGAGGCCGAAACAATATCTGTATCCTTATCCCATGCCTGTTTGACAAACTCACTAAATTGTGGGTGGGTTAACCACACTGCTTGAAAGCGGAAGGGACGAGTCCCTCTAGGTGTAACTGGAGTGTTTTTTTATGAATATTGGGCAATGATCAGAACAAAGAAATGGAAGATGTTTAACAGATGCCTCAGGGAATGCAATCCTCCAATCACCATTACACAGGAATCGGTCTAAGCGGGCCCTGTACCGTTCACTCTTCCAAGTGAATTTATTTCCAGCAAATCCCAGGTCTAGCAGCCCCGCTTTCAGCACACACTATTGAAAAGCCCTATTTGCCAGCCCCTGCCTGCCTAGCTTATCTTTTCTCTCATGACCTGCGAGAATAGCATTAAAATCCCCGATGAGTAACCACGGTTCTGATATACTCACAGCCAAACTCTCAATATTCCTCCACAAGAAATGCCTCCACTTCTCCTATGGACACGCATATACTGCTGTTAAAAGAAAGCACCCTGCCGCATTTGACACTCTAGCAGCAGGAACTGAGGATGATTATAGATGATCTGCACTTGGATTTGATTTTCATTCCAAAGCAACCAAATGCCACCAGCAAAACCTCGCGCCTCCACGCGATGAGAATGTGAAAATCGACACTTCCTGATGACTCTCCCGGCTCTACTCCCACTTAGTCTAGGTTCTACAACAATTGCCACTTCTGGTCTGTATTCCCTGCATAACTCTCTGAAAGTACGAGTAAATTTTTTCTTGCCAGCTCCCTGGCAATTCCAAGATAAAATGGGGATCATAAAAATATATACAAAGGGGAGGAGAATGGAACTAGCAGTTTCGTGGAGGACCCTGAGGATCCCTCTACATGCTGTCGGTTCTCGTCCTTGGCACTTGTTCTTGATCTGTAGCCTGATGAGTTGAACTACTGGCCTGGGACGTGGAAGAGCCTATCCCAATAGCAGTCCAAACACTATTCACCATCGTCACAGGGGGGTTCACACTATCTACCATATGCTGGTCGGGTGGTTTCCGGGGAAGGATGGTAGGGGTGTGTAAGATAGGGGAGTTGTAAGATGGTTGTGGATTTGGTGTTATTTGTTGTAGTGATGGTTGTACAACCATGGTATGGCTTGATTCTGGCAGTGCTATGGCTGAATGGTTACCCTTGTTGTGGATTTGTTGAGGTGCTTTAAGTTTCTGTCTTGCTTCTCCTTTGCTTGCCGTGAGAGCAGGTTGTTGCGGTGTAATTTCGATGTGGCCATTTTTGTTGGCGTGTGTTTGGTCATTGGATACATCTTTAAGGGGCTGTCTTCTTGGGTCCTGGGCTTGGTTGGAAAGATGGGGTCTCTTATTGGCAGCTTGTTTTTGGGCCTGGGTTTTGGCTGTATGGGTGGCTGGTTTCCTAGAGGCTTGGTCCACTAGGGTTATAAAATGGGTTGCCGCAGGGTCTGAATGGGGTGGTATGATATGTGACGTGACATACTCTGGATCAGGGGTAGTTTCCAAGGCTGCAAATCTGTTCCCGGTGTTGCCATGAGAGTAACTAGGTTTGGGCATTGGGCTACCATCAGCCTGTCTTTTGGTTGTTCGGCGGACGCGCTTTGGGACATTCATCCATGTCCCCCTACCCTCCGTGTCCCCCTGGCTTTCCCGTCTTTGAATCTCCTCATCCCGTCCTTGAGATGGCTCCTTTGACTGTGTGTTTTGCGGCGGTTGGTGCCCATGCTCTCGGCCATTATCCAAAAGCAATTCAGGGCAAGCCATGATGTCATGCCCAACCCTCCCACAAGTGATACATATATCCGGCAAGCCTTCGTACATGACTTTAATTGGTTCGCCATCCAATTCAACCGTTCCCTTTAACGGTTGATTCAGATCAACACACACGGCTACTTTGGCAAATTTTGCCCTGCTGGGGTTTTTAGCATTTTCATCAAGTTTCACAGTTTGTCCAACCAGGTTGCCCAACAAGTGAAAGACTTTAGAGTGATACCTGTTTACTGGAAAATCTGGAAAACGTATCCAAGCCATGACTTTGTCCACCCTCCCCGTAGTGGCTCTGAATGAACTCGTCCATGGTTGAACACTCAGAACATTTTCGAAGATTGTCCACGGTCCATCAACTAAGGCATGAATATAGTCTTCTTCGTCTCGGAACCGCACGATGTAGAAATTATTTTCTAGGTCCAATATCTTGAAGGATCCCTTCGGTCGCCATAAGGCCTGAAGCTTAGAGTGAAGAGCCTTGAATCCAATCGGTCTTCCAACATAGAAACTCTATTCCTCTTCATGCATGATAATGAGTTACCCAAATTCCTTTATTCCTTCCAACATAGTATCGGAGCAAAAGATGATTCCTCTTGCTCTATATATTTTTTAAATCTTTTCTTATCATATATCTTAACTTTTATTATGGTTGAATCCCTCTCGTTTTATCTTTTGAAAATTTTGAATTCTAGTATGAGTTTTTTAATCTGTAAGGATTTATATTCATCGCAAAAGCATTACATCATGAGTTTGGCCTTGGCCTTGTACAATCTGACAAAAGAATAGCTCTAACTAGGTTAGGAGGTTCTGCTTGATAATTTACGCCTAGATCAAAATCAAAAGCTAAAATCGGTACAAAAATTCGCCTCCCTATGAACATGGACTAACTCTACCGTCCAACTCCTGGACAAAAAAGGCATCTAATCTCTCTAATGACTCCATCAATATCAGCCAAAGGATTACTGCTAGGCAATCCACTTGAAAGCTGCAGCCGAATGCGATTCCAAAATAAGACATACACATATTATCCACCGTTCAAAAAAAAAAAAAGACATACACACACGCCTTGTCCCATGCATTCCCCAGGCCTAGGAGGATGCCCCACAATTCTGCTTTGATAGGGGCACAGCGCCCAAGGTTAGCGCCAAAACCTGAGATCCAATTCTAGTATGAGTTTTGGTGCCAAAAAAAAATCGAAGTTCAACAATTTTTGTACCAAAATGATCCTACATCTCCGAGTTTTTGAAACATTTCCGTTTTCGAGGAATGGTACTACTGAGATTGTTGGTCCACTCGTTTTGTTCTTTTTTCGGGAGACGGTGATAGGTAGATCATTTTTACAATAAAGGAATACTGTTATAAAACGGGTATAAAATGTGTGAATTCTGTTGTTATTCACCTACCCCTATTCTGTCACCTTCTTCATCCGTTGCTTTATAAAGGCGTTTGCACATGTACTTTGTGTGTGAGGATGAATGAAAAAACGAGCCAGTTTATCCTTCTCCTCTGCATCTTCTCCTTTTCCTTCAACTACTCATCATCTTCCTCATTTTGATGCCACTAAAACACGGAATTTATAACACGTTATCAGCATGATAACGCCTCTACCCAAACTAGGTAAAAACCGGCAAAGAAGGAAGAAAAAAAAAAACCAAAGAAACATGAACAGTGCGTCGCCCAAGCCTCGGCTACTGTTCACGCCGAGACGTTCTGGGCCGCTGCTCGTCTCACCACCCATACCGGCGTGCTCGCCGCACCGTCGCCGTTCGACCGGTGCCGTCCGCGCTCCGTTCCGCCATCTGACGCGCCGGCAGAGGCCGTCGACCCGACGGCGCGCCCGGCAACCCGCGAGACACAACCGGGTCTGTCTTCTTCCACTCTTCTGCTGCCGCCCTCCCGACGCAGTCCACCACCACTGCATGCAGCGCCACCGCGCCATGGAGACGCGCACGGCCGCCACCTCCTCCCTGGCACCACCTTCCTCTCCGGCTGCCTGCACCCACCCCAGCGCCCCGCTCCTTCCCTATCCTCCGCATGCGACGGCGACCCGGGTCGAGGTCACCAGCAACCTCCTCTCCTCGCCCTTACTGCAGCGCCGCTCCTTTGCTCCTCCCGCGTCCCTCCTCCCGTGCTCACGCCGCCCGTCACCCGCCGTCGCTGCCGCCGCTGCAAATGAAGAGCAACAGCTACAACAGCCACGGGTCGTGGGTGACCCGAGCATGGTTGGGCTGACCCGTTGGGTCAGTAGCCTCATGGGTTGGGCTACTGAGCTGGGCCTGTTGCTCGGGCCTGGCCTTCCTGGCTGCTGTGGGCCTGCTGCCTTGTGTTTCTGGGTCTGCTGGGCTGGGCTTGGACTTGGCCCAGTCTGAAAAAAAAAAGAAAAAAAGAAAAAAATATATATAAAAAAAAATTTGGAAAAACGAAATTAAAGGATATATATATACCGGAACAGTAACCGGATACTAGTAAAACATATTATATATTATTGCTGAAAGATTTATCGAGTAAGCATATTTTTATGTTTTTATTTAGATTCCGATTGGGCTATTAAAAGGCCCATCCATTTTAATTTTCTGTCCTTTATTTAAATTGGGGTAATTAATAAAAAGCCCCTATTTATTTATTTTAATTCAGCATTTACTTATTTAATTATGTTATTTGATTTGTGTCCCTCAAAAATTTTCGGAAGAAATTTGATATGGGCATTAAATGCTGAAGTGCATTGAAATGCATAATAGTCTCGAAGACTAAATGAAAGAGTTCAGAAGACTCGATAAAAGAAAAATGCAGCAAACGACCGGAAGGTTATTGTATTTATTTTATTGTTTACATTTCAATTGGGCTCATATAAGGCCCATTGTACTTAATTTCTCGTTTTAATTTCTTTGCGATTTTATTGGGCTCGTATAAGGCCCATCGCATTTGCTTCGCGTTAATTTTATTTTTATTGGGCTAATTTATGTAAGGCCCATTACTTTTAATTTTTTTCGGTTATTTAATTATTTATTTAAATTATGTTATTCGAGACCCTTATAATTTCCAGAAGAAATTCATTATGGGTATTAAATGCCGACAGGAATTTACGTAATAATAGTCTGGAAGACTAAATATCAGAGTCCAGCAGACTCAATAATGGAAAATACAACGAAGACTCGAAGTCTTATCGTTCAAAAGATCCTAAAGATCCTTCAAAGGAAAATCAAAAATAAAAACTATTACCACCAGAAGATGGAAATTATATGACCACCAGAAGGTGGATCTTATACTTGCTTACCCTGAAGGAGCAATTCATTTTATATTCAATTTATTTTCTGTTCAGTTTAAATTATTATGCATTGCAATTTATTTTTATTTACTTTTCAGTACTTTATAATTGTTTCTTAGAATAATGCCTGAAGCATTAGTCTCGAAGACAATGCAAAATTGACATCCACAGGGGGAGAATTATATGTGTGTGGATGTCAATATAACATATTATGACATCTCAAAATGAAAAAAGAAATGATTAACACGCTCCAGAAGAGCATAAATTCGAATATGTTCCTGAAGAACGCATGTTTTAATATGATCTAGAAGATCGTATATTTACGCGAGTACAGACACCCCCAGTAATAAAAGGAATTATTATGGATCCCAAATGAATTGACTCAGATTTATTCCCTGAAGCGAATAAGACAGTATAATTATTTGTGCCTGTGGGCGTAAATGAGATAATAAATGGAAAAGGCTCAAAGTAAACATGCATATTATTATTGCAAAAACAGATCCATAACTGGAGAACATTCAAAGAAGAGTGGTTCTCATACATATGTTTAAACAAGTAATCTATCTGTTGGGTTCAACATTAACCCTGAAACTCTGAGCCTCACCATTGATGTTGACCCTAACACTGTCGTTCCAGGAGAACCACATACCACCCCTGTTGTTTTCTCCAGGTATCTCAAACCGATTCGTTGGAGGAAAACGAAGTGGAATCACACCATGATTCTCTCTTGATTGCCACAAAGTCTCAGTAATCAGTACCATGTTAGGCTTGTACTGATTCTTCAGATCCCTTAAGGTACGCACAAAGTCTTGAGACCTTCTTGCTATACCCCTGCAATTCCACAATAAAAGTCGTACCTTAGGCCATGTAGGTGGTAACCTAGTCACCCTTGGGACGCTCTGAGCCATCATGGAAACTTGATAATAACTGCTTTGATTTAAAATTTGACATGAAGGCTCTAGCTGAAATTCCTACATCCTAGCAAATATGAAAAACATTATAGAGTTGGCTGAGCCATAAAAATTTGTCCTGAGATTGCCTTGGTCCTCCAGGAAGAAAGTTTCTTCCATTGGAGTCACAAAGAACCTAGACGAGTGTAGCTCATCTACAAACACTAAACGAGGAATTCTCGCCAGATCATTCGGTAGTTCCTCTTGCTGCTCATTTACCATGCTATAAGCTAACCTATTTCTTCTTCCTAGAAAGGCACCATCAACAAAGAAAACAGTAGCTGGGGAAGGCATTTTTCTTGTCTTGCTGATTTTTCTGAGTTTCCTGCATCTTCCTGTCTCAACCACCTCCCCTTCTTATAGTCTGAGCTTAGACAGCTAGGTGTCAGTTCTCTCAAATATGGACCCTTTTCTGTCTCCGAAAAAAAAAATCCAGAAGATTTTTCGGTAATTATAACTTTGCATTATTTGTCAGTAAACTCCAAAGTTTTCAAGCTTCGAGGTTTTGCTTTTGGAAAAGTTTGCCACTATAATTATTGTCCAATAATTCTGATCTTTTCCGACATGAGTGGCAGAAATAAGCCTAATATTGAAACATGTATTGTAGCCTGAATCTAGCAGTTGAGTAATTGAAACTTAAAATATCCAGCCAGAAGCTGGAATGCACTAGCCTGGAGCTAGCAATTTTAACTGTTTAGATACACAGTTTGTGCAGCCTGAAGCTGGCACCAACTTGAAGTTGGTTCATGGATTTATTATTTGCCATGACCGGATAGGCCATCCCGGGTTAATAATGATGCACGAAATTTATTGGATCATTCATTGAAAAACCAAAAGTTTTACAATCAATGAATTTCTATGAGTTTGTTTGCTGCGAAAGTTATTATACAGTCTTCCTAAGATGAGAATGGCCTAGTATCACCAGCAAGTTTGAGAATAGTTCAGGGACATAAACGCGGACTGATAAATCCGCGGTGTTAACCATCTAGGTAATTTTTACGATGCATCGACTAGATGGACTATTATGTGATGCAAGTTGGCATTGTGCGCACTTGTTCTAATGATTAAGCCACTTGCAAGTGCATATCCCTACTCTTGTTATTAGACTATATGTCTAGATATTGCTGGTATGTTTCTTCAATTGAGAATGTATATCATTGGAAATAAACCCAAAGTGATCTGGGCCATATTGACAATTGATTGCAGGACCATTGATGACATATGACTATGGTATTTTATACGCAGTAAATGTGCATCAAGCCAATAAGATATTATAAGATCGTATGATCTCCCCATTGGTTCTTGGTCACAAAATATCTCCCTTCTTCGGACCGTTGGTTGTACAGTATATTATGCTCCACCACAGCATAGTTAATCTGGTCCTTAAAAAAGGTTGGGAATAGATGTTGGGTAATCTCCATCAAATCACAACATTATTGAGACTATTGACTAAAAGATTGGAGATTCATTTATAGCAAGATTTGCTTATTGATAATTCGATATGTGTGTATACCCAACATCAGGGGGAGAAAGAAGCAGCTGGATCAAGTTTGTTGAAATGCATAATATATATGAATGTTGATCCTCATATAAATTAATGTGAACCTGAAGTTCAAAAGAAGATGATTCATTTGCAGGAAAGTTGATATGCAATTGCCAGACACATTTAAATTAAGTGTGACCATATACTAGTTGCAAATGCTCCTGTTTAAATTGATGTTCTTGAAGAACAATATAAGTATGAAAATGAATCTATAGTTTATACTCGGTTCCAAAAAGAAAAGAAATTCTCAATAGAGAAAAAGGAGCAAATGTGATAAGATGGCCCCAGTAAGAAAATATGGCCTCCAGTAGAGGTTTGAATTAAAAGTCCTCTAGAAGAGGTTGATTCTCTGACACAAAGTGATAAAGTTCCAGAAGTAACTCAGGTACCTGAAATAAGTGAATATGATGAGATCTCAATTACAGTGTCAGAAGTAAGATGGAACCGACGAGAAATAACCGTCGACGGAATAGAATTTTTATAGCGCTAAATATTAGAATAGAGGATCATGAACCTACTAATGAATGTAGGTGCTGTATGATTGGCCAAAAATAAAGAGATATAATTAAAGGCTGTGTTAGACTCGCTTGCGAAGTGAGATATTTATCGGACCTGTAGTCCGTACACCAGATGGTGTAAAATTGATTGGTCGAAAAATGGGTATTTGTGCGGAAAATATAAATGAGATATAAAGCACGGTTGCACAAAGTTTTACCCGAACAATCTGGTATTAATTATGAGGAGATTCACTCCCCTGTGGTGGATGCAATTATTTGAAAGGTCTGGCATTATATAAAGAATTAGAAATGCATCTAATGAATGCTTTTACAGCCTACTATGGATCCATAAGTTGTAAATATACATAAAGATCCCTGCAGGATCCCAGTTGCCTGAAGCAACTAATTCCCGGAAAATTACAAAATAGAACTGAATTGATCCTTACATAATTTAAATCATTTTTGAGTATGGATAAACTTATTTATGATTGGAACTCCCGAAGAAGCTTCCAAATACCGTGCTATTAGATTGGTCCTAGAGTACCCAGTTGAAGTACAATATGTATTGCTAAGAAAATAAAGCCTGAAGCTTTTGACTTAAGCCTATTGGCAAGATATGAATTTGCTCTTATCTTCGGGGTATAAAAGACGTGGTGTCATGTTAATCCTATAAGCCCGAAGAAGGAAGAGTTGGTTCTGCAGATGCCGATCCCCCATTTGATCCACAAAAGGCACAGCCGGACATCTGTCACAACTTTACACATGAAATCGTTGCATCATTGGGACTACAAAAGCAAGAGGGCAAGACAGATGCTCCAACACCAAAATTATGAAGATAAAGCTACCCACATTGTCCAGTTGGAGTAATGATGTATTAAAAGTGATCGGACAAAGCACACGTCACCAGGAATTGATAAGGACGATTGGCATGCAACAACTTCAAGAAATCAAGAGGAGCTAAAATGAGGGGGAGTAGAATACGCACTGCACTCTTTTTCCCTTCACCAAATTTTTATCCTACTGGGTTTTTCTTGGTAAGATTTTTAATGAGGTAGTTACACCAAAAGGCGTATTCTATCCAAAGTAGAACAGCATTCAAAGAGGAGTGTTATAAAACGGGTATAAAATGTGTGAATTATGTTGTTATTCACCTACCCCTATTCTGTCACCTTCTTCATCCGTGGCTTTATAAAGGCGTTTGCACATGTACTTTGTGTGTGAAGATGAATGAAAAAGACGAGCCAGTTTATCCTTCTCCTCTGCATCTTCTCCTTTTCCTTCAACTACTCATCATCTTCCTCATTTGATGCCACTAAAACACGGAATTTATAACAAATACAAAATCTTTAGGAGACCCAGCGAAGAGAATTGAATGTTGAAAGCCACAAGAGATAGCATAAATAGTGTGCTAAATGCGAGTGCTTGTTATAAATTCCGCTGTCATAAATGCGAGTGCTTGTTATACGATACCAAATTTCAAAATCCAACAGGAGAGAGTTAGGAGCCATTCTTACTTAAATGGTGGAGCTTTTTAGAAAAGCGAGTGTTAAAACAATCAGTTTTTCATTTTCTTTTTAACCTTACCATAGTTGGGTTTTGAACTTTATCCACAAAGTTTTTGTTTTGAGCTTCTTTCTTAAAACCCTAATTGAAATCCCAACTTTATTCATAAAAGTTTTGGCTGGCTTCCAATTTTTATCCATAAGGCCAGAATGAGTTTTAAGCTTCATACTAAAAACTTAGTTACAAGTTGCACATGGATTTGTAGTCTTAGTCTTACTGGGGACTATTAGCAGAACATACACTTAAGGCTTATCACTAATGAGTTCTTATCTTAGGGTTCTTATCATTATCTCTACCGTGTATGTCTTAGCTGTGACTAGAGTCACACTAGTTGTATGTAAACATACACTTTGTATCATTTAGTATATAATGCATACAGGCAATACACATTGTGTATGTCGTGATATAACCCTAAATACTATTTATTATATTTCTATATGGTAGCGGAGCCACTAGCCTAACAGCAACATAAACACAAACCTCAGTTAAGTTTTTTGGCATCATGTCTGGCTCCAACTCTTCCACTATATCCACTACTACTGGTTCGTCCAACACCAGTAGCAATATACCAGCTGCTGTTTTAGCAGTCCCTTCAGACTCAGTACAATCGTTGAGTAATTCTGATCACTCTATCTCCATTCAATTATCTCATACTAATTATGTTTTTTAGAGGGCACAGATCGAGCCCTATCTAGCAGGTCAAGGAGTACTAGCTTGCCTTACGGGTGACTTCCCATGTCCTGCATCAATGGTGACAGGAACAGATGGTGCTGCTGTTCTCAATCCGGCATATTCTCGCTGGATCCAACAAGATCAGGCAATTCTTAGTAGCATCACCTCCTCACTGTCCGTGGAGGTTTTTCCAATTGTTGTTGGCGCAAGGACCTCTAAGGCTGGCTGGGTGCCTTAGAATCCTCACTTGCATCTTCTATTCAGGCCAGATGCATGGCCATTCATGCTGCTCTTCAGCAGATTACTCAAAATATTGATGAACATGTTTTGCAGTACTTAAACCGTGCCAAACGCCTCTCCAACGAACTGGCTGCGAGTGGATAGGCCATAACACCTGTTGATTTCCAGATCAACCTTATTCGGGTCTTCAGCCAGAACTCAAGACCTTCGCTACAATGGTTACCGCGAGGCCTCAACCTTACTCATTCTCTGAGTTACAGGGCATGCTCATGAGTTATGAGTTTCTGCATCAGGATCCTCTCAAGGCCCTATCTATTGATTTGGCTCACTCTGCCTCTTCTGTTCCTGATTCCGTTGCACCTCCCTCACCTACGGTTAATGTTGCCCAATGACAATCCTTTCAGTAATCTAATAGAGGTCGCCGTGGTAATCGAGGTCAGGGTCGTGGTAAGCAAAATAAAAATTTTTCTCAATCATATAATGATAATCGTAATTCTCGGCCTGCAGACAACAACCGACCTTGGTGTCAGCTCTGTAATAAGATTGGGCATACTGCTCATACTTGTTATCAGCAACATAATCTCTATCCATCGGTAAATACTGTCTCTAGTCCTTACAATGCTCAACAGTGGTTCCCTGATACAGGAGCAAGTCACTATGTGACTCCAGATCAGCATCATCTTGCCAATTATTCGGAATATCCAGGTAATGAGTCTGTTCAAGTTGGCAATGATCAGGACTTATCCATTACTGGTGTTGGTACCCTCTTTATCCCTTCCTTTACTCGTCCTTTGGAATTAAATAGTGTTATTCATGTCCCAACTATTAATAGATCTTTATTGTCTGTCCAATAATTCGCTCGCAATAATAACGTGTTCTTCGAATTTCACCCTGATTTCTTTCTTGTTAAGGATCAGGTCAGCCGGAACACCATCCTTACAGGCAAGAGTAGTCATGATCTTTATTGTTTCTCTCCACCTATGGCTCCTCAGGCGCACTCTGCTGTTCTGGTTGGAGGCGATACTTGGCATCGGCGTCTTGGTCACCCATCTACACAAATTCAGAATAATATTTTTCAGCAATTAGGATTTCCTGTTTCCAATAAGGCTTAGTCGTGTTTTTCTTGTCCGTTGGGCAAGTCTTCAGGGATGCATCTTTCTTCTAGTGATCATAGGGCTTTTAAACCTTTGGATCTTGTCTTTAGTGATGTTTGGAGTTCTTCCCCTTATTTTAGTTTTGATGAATGCAAGTATTATGTGGTTTTCCTTGGCGATTTTAGCAAATTCTTGTGGTTTTATCCCATTAAAAAGAAATCAGATGTTTTTCACACGTTTAAAATTTTCCAAGCTGAAGTTGAAAGGTTGTTTGACACACGCATTAAGGCTGTTCAAACTGATTGGGTGGCGAGTATCGTCGCTTGCATGAGTTTTTTAAAACATGTGGGATTAAACATCGATTGCAATATCCTCATACTCATGAACAACAAGGTTCAATCGAGCGCTGGCATCGCCATATTGTAGAGGGTCTCACTTTAATGGCCATGGCAAACATACCTTTTAAGTACTGGACATTGGCTTTCGAAACTGTTGTTTTCTTGATTAACAAAATGCCAACCTGAGTTCTGGCTCACAGGTCTCCTTATGAGATAATTTATTCCCACAAACCAGATTATAATTTTTTGCATGTTTTTGGATGTCTGTGTTACCCTTATCTTCGGCCTTATAACAAAAATAAACTTGCGTA
The DNA here is from genome assembly GCA_028386065.3 of Turnera subulata. Classification (NCBI taxonomy): domain Eukaryota; kingdom Viridiplantae; phylum Streptophyta; class Magnoliopsida; order Malpighiales; family Passifloraceae; genus Turnera; species Turnera subulata. The sequence goes on from JAKUCV010003019.1 coordinate 47,586, forward strand.
TCGTTCCAAGTCCTGTGTTTTCTTAGGGTACAGCTCCCATCACAAGGGTTACAGGTGTCTTCATTTAACTACTAATCGTTTTTATCTTGCACGTCATGTGCAGTTTTTTGAGACAGTTTTTCCTTTCCAAACTAAACAATCCACATCTTCTCCATCACGACAGACAAGTGATAAATGGGTGACGGTGCCTTTGTCGGTCTTCTTCCTAGCTACAAGTAGTGTGCCTACATGACACCAAGAGTCCTTATCCTCACCTTCCTTGTCCAACTCTACCACTCCTACTGATACAATCGACTCCACATCACTTCTCTTATCTCCACAACAACATATGCCCTCTACTACATCCTCTTCTCCTAACTTATCTCCAGTCGCTTCCCCACATATTGTATCACGTCGTCTTAGTTTTTCTAGTCCAGGAATTCAATTATCTGATCTCCACTCTTCTCCTACTTCTTCTTCTACACCGCTACAGCCTACAAACCCGACACCATGCAAAGCCACTCTTCGTCAAAACCCAAAGCCAACTATTCAGTTTCCCCCCTCCAACTATCTTGTCTCCAAAGATCAAATACCAACCCAAGAACCAACATCCTTTACTGTTGCCAACAAGTATCCTATGTGGCAGAAAGCTATGCAGGATGAAATCAATGCTCTGATCCAGCAGAACACATGGACCTTGGTCTCGTATCATAACAACATGAACCTTGTAGGGAACAAGTGGGTTTACCGAATCAAGAAGCATGCTGATGGTACAGTTGAACGATACAAGGCCCGGTTAGTTGCGAAGGGATTTCATCAAAGAGAGGGGATAGATTACAAGGAAATTTTCAGCCCAGTCTTAAAGCCGACAATGATTCGTATTGTTCTCAGCCTTGCCTTATCTAATGGTTGGTCAGTCCATCAGCTTGATGTCAAAAATGCCCTTTTGCATAGTTCTCTTGATGAAGAGGTCTTCATGACTCAGCCTCTAGGTTTTTGTTGTTCCAGAGAAGAAGAATTTTGTGTGTAAGTTACAAAAGTCCTTATATGGGTTGAAGCAGGCACCCCGTGAAACGCCCGTATCCCAAATTGTCTAATTTAATTAATTAAAATATGTGAAAAGACCAAATTGCCCTTTCTACCCGAGATACGATACAAACAACATAATCAACATATAATTATATAATAAATTATACAAGAAAGCGAGTATGCAGCGAAAGACAAAACATATAATAACATGTATGCAGTGAACTCTATGGATCCCACCCAAGGAGGAAAGCACCATTTAATTCCACAATAAAGAAAATACTTATAAGATAAAGATTATTTAGTTCCAGAAAATAATTAACTATGTCCAGGAAGATAATTCCCAAGAATTCCATGAGGGCAAAATTGGAAATTTATATTGCAAAAATTCCGAGAATTCCATAAAAATTAAAAACGAAAATTCGGGGCGTTACAACCCGGGCATGGTACAAACGTCTTACTAACTATCTTCTTTCCTACGGTTTCATCATCTCACGATCTGATGCGTGTCTACTGGTGTACTCCAAAGTTGCAATTACTGTTTACATCCTAATTTATGTTGACGATATTCTCATCATAGGAAATAGCAAGACCTTTGTTGAATAGCTTGTTCGTCAACTTGATGCCGAGTTTGCAATCCGCAATCTTGGGTAAGAAGAACACCATCTGTGTTGTATTGAACCTTCACCCCGAGAAAGAAGTCCATGTTCTGTTGAAGAAGGCGGGGCTCACTGATTGCAAGGCAATTCAAACTCCTGCGTCTACATCCACGAAACTACAAAAGACTGGAGGCAAGGATGTGGAGGATGCGACTCTATACCGGCAGCTTGTTGGTTCCCTTCAGTTGTGATCACACGGCCTGATATCATGTTTGCTGTAGCCAAGGTTAGCCAGTTTATGCATCAACCTAAAAAAGAACACTACACAGCGGTGAAAATAATATTGAGGTATCTGTAAGGCACCAAAACTCATGGTCTTCAGTTGCATTCTAATTCCACAACTCAACTCCAAGTATATACTGATGCGGACTGGGGAGGAAGCCTTGATGACAGAAAACCTACAGGTGGATATTTGGTGTTTCTTGGACGCAATCTTATCTCTTGGGCATCGAGGAAGCAACGCACCATTGCCCGGTCATCTACAGAAGCAGAAAACAAAGCTTTAGCCGATGGCAGTGCAGAGGTTCTTTGGGTTCAATCTTTACTCCGTGAGCAACGGGTTTCTTTTTCTCCTTCTATTCTTTGGTGTGACAATCTAGGTGCAATATACTTAAGCCATAATCCGATTGAACATGCCCGAACACAACATGTTGAATTGGATTATCACTTTGTTTGAGATTTGGTAGCACAAAAGAAGTTTCAGATAAAGTTTGTTACTAGTGAAGATCAACTTGCTGACATTCTGACGAAAGCATTGTCTTCCACTCGGTTTTGACACCTACGATCCAAATTGCACCTTTGTTCACTCGCCGGTTCAGTTTGTGGGGGAATATTAGCAGAACATATCACTTAAGGCTTATCACTAATGAGTTCTTATCCTAGGGTTCTTATCATTATCTCTACCGTGTATGTCCTAGCTATAACTAGAGTCACACTAGTTGTATACTTCTACTTAGTGTTAGATAATTAACATGAACAATCATAATAATCAGAGATCAAGAAATAATAATTTAATCCCTAATTCAAACATCAACATAATATGCCCATAAGACCTTTGAACTAATTATCTCCCACTAATAACATAAGGTTGAAGACATACCTGGTAAGTCAAACATAATATCTTCTAAATTCTCTTAATCTCCTCTTGATTTGTCTTGATGCCTTCATGAGGAATAGATTTCTCTCTCTTGCCTCTATCTTTCTTTCTAACGTTTGTCAGATGGTGTAACAGAACATTAAGCAACTGGAGAGAGAGGACCTATTCCATAATGTTGTATTTATACTTCCCATCAAGTGTCTATTAGAAAATCCTAATAGTTGACCAATAGGATTTTGCCACGTCATTAAATAAAACACAATATTATATGGGCCACTTAAAAGGAAATATTCTTACATTCTCCCACTTGGCACATATGATATTATATGTTTCATGATCGTAATGTGCAAAATAATCTAACTGATCAACATCACATAAATAAGCAAAAACCAACAAGGATCATAGCGGTTCTGTGTTAATTATTTGCAACACGGTTCCTTCCATGTATCACATACTAGTTCCATACTTACTTCACTTAAAATGGAATTAAACGTCATGGTCCACTTTATGTCTTCAATAAAGACCAATTCTGCCTGTATCCTTATATACTATTATGTATGCATACAAACATAATTAGACAAAATTAGATAAATCAGAAATAATCCATCAAGAGCTCAAAGTGTCAATAACAATACTATAATCAATCATGAAGAGGATTTTCAATAAACACCCTTCTTACTGGCATCTAATGTAAATGTCATAGGTGGCAACCCTCTCGTTATTGGATCCATACTCATACCAATACTTGTATGTTCAACAGACACTTTTGTTTCTGAACTTCTGCTTTAACGATAATGTACTTTAACTTAATGTGTTTTCCACCTTTACAGTACACATCAGCTTTCAGAGAAGAAGAATGTTGCAACATTATTACTGTAAGTTTTCAGCGACTTGGCAATACAGTCGACAATTCCAATCCCTGAAATAAAATTATGCAGCCATAATCCATAAATATAGCTTTATAAAAACTATATAAATCCAGCCCCAAAAGTGGATATAGCAATGATAGTTTATATCACATCTATCCAAGGTATTGCTCTTTTATCTAAAATGAGCAAATAAATAACTATTCATACACTTCAACATGTACAACAATCAGTGAGACTTGAATTTAAGTATCTAATCACTTTAATGTGATCAGACATCTTATATGAATGCACAAGAAATATTCTCCAACTTGTGAAGTTTCAATTCATTTCTTGAACATTAATTGAGACTAAAATCTCCCTTCTGAATTGAAACATCACTTGATGAACTTTTATTAATATATCTTGAACTTTTATAAAATTTTATCAATATACACATCATGAGACAAAAGTTCATAGATAAGGAATTCTTGGTTATAATTCATAACTAAACCAAGATCATAATTAGCTGGTAAGATATTGTTAATACACATAAACAAAATTAATTTGCTCCCACATATCTTTAGATATATACACCGATTAACAGTGTTTCATTAGAATCTAAAGAAAGTAATATAATCATTAAACAAAGGATGCCATTACTATGGAGCTTTCTTAAATATGTATATCAACATACATGCCATGTAATCTTTTTTTTTCTTCAATTGAGAAGCCCAAAATCGGTTCATATAAACCTCTTCTTTTAAATTTCATTCAGAAAAGCTTCTTGACATTCATTTGGTTTGACCCTAGATCATAATGAGCCACCATTACCATAATGATTTTTAAAAGTCTTTTTAGAAACAAAATAAAAGATCTCTTTGCAGGTAATGCCATCTTTCAGAGTATAATACTAGACAACTAATTTGGCTTTATATTTTTTTTCGATATTGCCAATAGAGTCGTGTTTGGTCTTAAACACCCATTATACACAAATCTTTCACATAATTTTGGCAACTCTACTAAATCCCAAGCTTAGTTGTAATCCATTCTTTTCAACTCTTCTTTCATGACATTCAACCACATTCAAAATCATTATGGCTTAAAATGAAACTAAACCATCATTTATCTCAAGTCAAATTCAGACTCTTGTAAATAAATCATAAGAGCATATAAAATCATAAATATTCTTAATTTAGGAGAACATCTTAATATGATCTTTACGATTTATTTACTGAGATTCACTTATTGCAGATTCATTGATGATGATTATATCATTATGAGTGGGAAAATTTTGTTCTTCTAAATAAATTGTCAGACTCATCGACAATTACAGAAACAACAACTCTAGTAAAAGTCACTTGTACATAGATATGTAACAAGGCTTTATAAACTTTTACCTTTTAAAATTTTTCACTCCCACTAATGTCACCATTCTTAATGAAACTTGCAATCTCAGTTTCATTCATTCTGATAAAATGGTTAGAACAACAAAATATATCTCCTTCTGGATAACCAATAAATATATTAGATGTTCATAAGTCCACTATATTTACACATGGATCATAAATCCTCACTTCACCAAGCAACCTCATACATACAGGTGCTTTAGACTAGATTCATTACTTATCCAAAACTCAAAATGAGCCTTGGAATCGTCATAATAGAAACCTATTTAATAACCAAATGGTGAGTTTCAAGGTATACATCCATGATAATGAGGGTTATAATAAATTACTCATTATGCTCATAACCATTTTCGTAAGGGTACATTTCATCTCTCAGCAACTAAATTCAGTTGCAATGTACCATCATTATGTATTAACATAATCTCATGCTTTTCTAAAAATCTTGCAAATGGACCAACAATTCGTCCAAATTTGTCATGCTTCTCGTAATACTTATCATCTCTATCAAACCTAATTTTTTCACCATTTTGTCTATTTACTTCTCAATTTTGTTGATAAATACATTTAAATAATTTATCAATTGAGATTTTACATATAATAGACATACCTAATCATGATGTGAAAAGCATTAGCAAAGATGATAAAGATTATTCATCAAAATTTGATACATCAAAAGATCACATGTCTTCACATAATCTCAAGAGCTAGGTGTTTGTGGCTAATTTTCTTAAGTGTGTCTTGTTTGTTTTCTTAATACAAACCACACAATTGTCAAGATTAATAAAATCCAATTAAAAGGATTTCATTATTTATTAATCTTTGTATTCTTTCCTTAGACATATGTCTAAATCATTATGCCACAAGTGAGTAAAATTTCCATCACCTAATCTACATTTTGAACAATCATTATGATGCAAATTTAATAAAATATCTATAAGAAAGGAACCAATATCCACTTTACGTAGGCCATCCTAAAGTACCAAAAATATTAAAATAAAATTTTCTACATGCTGAACACCCATTCTTAATTTTGTAAACATACAAAATCAAATTTTGAAAAATAAATCAAGATTTGAAAGTGATGAGTATTTAATCGATACTTAAAAATACTTGATGGTGTTCACTGTAAAAGCATGCAAAAAGTTTTGATGGCCTCTATTGGAGCATTATATTGGCATCCTACATAAACATAAATTTTGCATCAAGCTCAAATGTAGATGTTACATCCACATAATCTACTAGAAAATATAACGAACTTTAATTAGACTGATTCAAAATATATTCAAGCAATGAGCTTATCTTTTCCGTTTTGAACCATGTCTTGTAATTAAGACAATCCACATAATAGTGCCTGCATTTCTTAATGACACTTATCATTATTCGTTATTGTGAATTTGAGAAAACGATCCATTGATTTTCAATGATCCATTATAGCTCTTTTCACCTTTCTTTCCTAGTTTTTTTTTTTTATTATTAGCTCTTGAGCAACATATGAGATCATTGTATGATTTTCTTGTTCTTAAGTCTCGCCTTTTTCTAAGCAAGCATGCCTTCAATTATGTCACACTCTATTTTTCTTTTACTTTATAGAAAATAGAATGGACTACACTCAATGGGCAAGAAAAGATAAATAAATTGTACAAGGAAATAACCATTTACAATTATTCTCATACTATACAATCTTGCTGCTAAAATAGACATTCTGGAGATATGACTTAATATAAGTCTTCATAATCATTCGCATAAACATAAAGCTTAGCATGTTCATCTTTCCCTTGCTTTATAGAAAGTTTTTTTTTTTAATGCTTTCGTTAGTACTGCTTTAATCAATAAGAGCAGTGGGCTTACTGATTAAAGGTAATAAGTCTAGATTCCAAGAACTTAAATGAAGCTAGACTTGTCTTATAAATCGTCAAGCCCGTATAACTTAATAACAATTTAAGCTTGTGAATGAAGAGTAACTTAATATCGTAAATCTCACATAGATAGACAATCCATTATTTCAATCTACATTACCAATACAACCAAAACCATAATTGATGCTTGAGTAGATTTAACATAATTGGTAAACTAATATATTTAATTAGACATGTATGTTATCATTGGATATACAAAACATGACTAATAAATAAATTAATCGACCACCTTTTATGTTTATAGTCATAAAATGATTAATCAACCTTTGGGTTGATCCTTAAATATTTTATGAAAATAAACTTGATTTTCTCATGATAAAATAAATTATCACCATCGTGCCACCACATTAATTGCACCACATACTCATGAGTAAATCATTAGTTTTCTTAATTTTGATATCCATAAAGCATTCCAATTCGGCCACTTTGGTGACTAACAAATTGTACATAAAATAGATATCAAATATTTACTTAAGTGTCTCTTTCCTTAAAAATTGATATCTAAAAAATATTCTAATTTGACCACTTTGGTGACTAACAAATTATACATAAATAGATATCAAACTATTATAAAGATGTTTATGTAAAAGAGACAGTTAACAAGTCCAACGTATAATTAAAATATTTTTGGACTCAATTGCATAAATAACAAAGAATAAGGATTAAACCGTAATCTATATTATAGGGGCTTGAATGGCAGAAATTATAACATTTGGACTGAAATGAAAATCAACTATGATTTTTCAAAACAACAGAGCATCAATGGAATAGTAATTCGTAAGGATTTATGCGTGCCAACAAACACTAATGGGACAAAGACCTTTATAATTGAACACTTGTCTCTTATGCTCAATAATCATTCATCGCCCCTCTATTTTTTTTTTTTAATTCGACAAACATTAAGCATAAATCCAACATTGATAACAATACATACTTTTGTTCCTTTATGCCTACTATGAAAATAAGAAATTGAATCGCGAAAACCGAACAGTAAGCACTAAGCGGTCATATATATAATTCATATTTTTCATCGCACTCATGTTTTCATGCAACAATAACTATTCAACCCAAAAATGATAATTCGTAATTAGTTCGTGGTTTGTGCGGGACCATCAAAGATTGAACAGTGTTCCTTATGTTCAATATATATATATATATATATATATATATATATATATATATATATATATATATATATATATATATATATATATATTTAATTCCGCACAAGCCAACAATAATTACAGTATACAATTTTGCTTTCTACGATTCATGAAAACAAAGATATTGAATAGCATGCAGTTATATATGAATTAAGTTCAATAATCGATATAGGGGAGATAATCGTTCCTAAACCGTGCTCCTCTACCACATGTTAGATAATTAACATGAACAATCATAATAATCAGAGATAAAAAAACAATAATTTAATCCCTAATTCAAACATTAACATAATATGCCCATAAGGCATTTGAACTAATTATCTCCCACTAATAACATAAGGTTGAAGACATACCTGGTGAGTCAAACATAATGTCTTCTAAATTCTCTTAATCTCCTCTTGATTTGTCTTGATGCCTTCATGAGGAATAGATTTCTCTCTCTTGCCTCTGTCTTTCTTTCTAACGTTTGTCAGATGGTGTAACAGAACGTTAAGCGACTGGAGAGAGAGGACCTATTCCATAATGTTGTATTTATACACCCCATCAAGTGTCTATTAGAAAATCTTAATAGTTGACCAATAGGATTTTGCCACGTCATTAAATAAAATACAATATTATATGGGTCACATAAAAGGAAATATTCTTACATAGTTGTAACCATACACTTTGTATCATTCAGTATATAATGCATACAGGCAATATAGTGTGCCGTGATATAACCCTAAATATTATCTATTATATTCCTATACGGACAAGGAAGCAATATCGAATTTTATGGAAGAAGAGACAATGATAGTGGTAATAACTAAGTTCTAGACAGCAACCGCCAAGTTGGGCATGTCAATTATTTATGGCACAATTTTAAGGAGTGCTGATATGAGTAATGGTAGATCTATGCTATTCTAAAAAGAAAAAAATGGTAGATCTATGCTGAACTTATGATCTCTAAATATCAGGAATCACACCAACAAAATAATAAAATATACTCTTTTTGTGTAACAGTCCGGGTAAAAATTTACATTTTACCGGGACTGTAAAAATGCTTTGTACAGTAATTTACCGTATAAAAATAATCTTGGGTAATTATTTCAGGGTAAGTTATGCATCGAATTCCGAAACCGACCCTTACCCCACTCTCGGGATTTATCTGCGGATTTTACGGACCGAAGTTGGAATTTTTCGGGTCCAGAAATCTTCAGAAAAGTCAGGCTTAACCTCGAATTATCGGGCCAAAAACTAAGCCAAGGGGGTATAATTGATATTTTCTGGTCCGGACGGGACACGGCTGCATAAAGCAGCCGCCTCCTCCTGTTTGCTCGTGAAAAACTGTCCCTTCCTGTAACACCCGTGAATTCCCTTTTCTCTTTTGCCTATTAACCGTCATCAACACCATTTCTTCACCTGCAAAAGAAAAACCCATCTCCATTCATCTCCTGCAAACCTCAACTGCAAAAAAAAAAAAACAGCCCAGTTCTTTCCTTTTCAACCCAAGCCAGAAACACAACAACATTAACAAAAAACAAACAAAAGAGAAGAAAAAGAGAACAGAGAAAAAAAAGAAACCGGAAAAAAATAAAAGAAAAAAAAAGAAAGAAGAGTAAGGGAAGGGGGCCGTCGCCGTCGCCACCACCTCCCTCCCTCATCTTTTCTTTTTCTTCTTTTCTGCTGCCACCTGCGACCGAACCGCCGCTGCCGACACCACCTCACGACCGGCCACCAGCAGCCGCTGTCCTCCCTCGTCACGCCATCAGCCGCCGGCCTCCCCACCTTCCTTTCCTTCTCCCGCGTGTCAGATCGACGGGACGGACCTGTGCACGCCGCCGCCGCCGCCAGCCACGTCTCCACCCCTCTGTCTCCTCGTGCCGAGCCGTTCCCCCTTCCCGTGCCGCCTGTTCGCCGCCCTGCTCGCTTGGCCGGAGGTGAGGAGCAGCCATGGATCCGGGTCCGACCCGGATTTTGTTGGTCTTAGTTCGAACGGGCGGGTTGTACAAACGGGTCGCAGGCCTGGGTGAGACCATGGGCCACGCGGGTACTGGGCCGAGTTGGGCTCGGGCCTGTAGCTAGTCTGGGTCTGACTTGGGCCTGGGTTCCTGATTTGGTGGTCTGGGCTGGGCTTTGGATATGGGCTGCATAGTAAGGCCCAGTCCGAAATTTAAAAAAAAAAGAGAGAAAATAAATTCTGGAAAGAAAAAAATAATAAAAATAAATAAATAATTATAATAGTATATTGAGATAATTTAGAAAATATGTGGATATCAAATGGAAAATAGTTACCTTGGAATATATATATATATATATATATATATATATATATATATATATGGTAATAATAATAATTTTGGAAAGTACCTACTTAAGGAAATAAAAATGGAAAGGATATTATCAAAGTAAATACGTACCAGGATAATAACCGGAAATAATTATGGTAAAGTATTTTCGGCCTATGTATATAAATAGTGAATGATGACGATAATAGAAATAACCCGGGGGAGTACCGAGATAGCGCGGTAGTTATTCTACGGTTTACAGTAATAGTTAAGCATTTGCATATCATCTTATATGTGCATAAATTGTTGTTTGATATAGGAATTGATAACGAGCTGTACCCTGAGGAGCCTGAGCCGGAACACTTCGAGGACTTTCAGGAGTAGGAAATCGGCTAAGGTGAGGATAAGCAATTATTTATATACTGTCGTAGTGCCAAGTTGCTATTTGTGTGTTATATGCTTGAATAATTCTTGTGGCTGTGAATAGTTGTTGCGAGTTGAATTTAGATGTTATTTGTTGCCGTTGATGTTGCTGAATTGATGCTACTGTTGATGTTATTTGATAATGTTAGAAATATTGGTACTGGTAGATTATTATTGTTGTTGTTGTTGGCTGTGAAATTATGGAAGTAGAGTACCGAGGGTACCGGTTAATTGAGTTTGTATTATCCAGACGAGCGGAGAGGCTGTGAGCCTGCTCGGGATAATGAGAGAGTGGAGGATAATAGGAGTTAAGTAACTAGGAATAATAAAACTGACCTCACTTAGACATCTAGTAAGTCACAGTTAAGTGTTGGTTTAGCCAGATGGTAGTCTTATTTTTATGGTGCTGGGGGAGAGTGTGCTTGGGGTCTGCTCCCTGTCTGTACCAATTATTATTTTTTTTAGGCGCTGGGGGAGAGTTAGTGGTTGGTCCTGCTCCCTATCTGTGCCAGTTTTACGTGGAGGTACCAGGGCGGGGTCCACGGGCTAGCTAGCTTGACTACCAGGCGACGACCATCATTTAACTAGTGATAGGGGCCCTGATAATAAAATTGGTGTAGCGTGTCTAGAATCACAAAGCATGTGTTATTTAGAGTTCGTGTAACTTCAGATTCTTGCTGTAGATGTGACTTGGTTTTATTTACGGTTAAAGTATATGTATACTTGCTTATGGATTTTACCCGGTGAGCACTTCGGACTCACCCCTCGCCTGCGCGACCTGGTCGCGTAGATTGATTGTGCGTAGCTCAGGTACGTTCGAGGCAAGCTGTGGCGCACCCTCTGCCAGGCCCGGATCCATCCTGCGTTGCATTATGTCCATATC
>JAKUCV010003020.1:9795-23152 GCA_028386065.3 Turnera subulata
TATTTTCCGGTGTGATTTTCCGAGAAATTCCGAAACCCGAAAAATACCAACTTAGGTTCGAAAAATCCGCGGAAAAATCACGAGCGCGGGAAAACTCTCGGATTCGAAAAACGACTCCCGATTTACCTTGAATTAATTACCCAAGATTAATTCAACAGTAAATCACGGTAAATAGACTTTTACAGTCCGGTAAAAATCCAAAATTTTTACCCGGGCTGTTACACTCTTCCCTATATGGAAAATACAAGGCTTAAGAGAGCATTTTCCCCTCCAATTTGGTAGCCATTTTGATTTTGGCCCACCAGTTTTCAAAAATTCGATTTTGCACCTTAAATTTTTTAACCCGTTCTTTCCTATCAACCGGATATAGTGATGACATGTCGTTTTATGATACACGTTAAGTTTTAATTTGTTAATTGCCCACGCAGGTAAGTGCCCCTGGAACAAAATCACTCAAAATAAACAAAAACAAATCACTAATTATCCTCAAAATGATTTTTTAAGTTTTAATTATATTACCTTGAAACTATTTTTGTCTTGTGTATATCTTTTAAAATCTATTAACTATATCATTTAATCATCTCTTTTCATACTTATTATTTTCTCTTAGTGTTTTTCATGAGTTATTATTTCTTTTTTAGAATTTGTACTAATTGTCTATTACTTCTCTTCTCTATATATCTTAAATTTTTCTAATTTTTACAAGGATATTGAATCAGTGTACATATTGTACTTTTTTTTAAACACCTTTATTCATGTTGAAACATAAACATTTATATTAGTTATATTATTCTTCCCATGTTTACTCTTTCTACATATAAATTTTAGCAAATAGGATTATTGGCATAATTTTACTCCTGAATGTAGAAAATTATCGCAAAAATATCCATTTTTTTATAAACTCTCGCGGCGGAGACATACTGTCCGACCTTAGTCTTTATAATACAATGCAATTCAGTCGTCCCGATATAGAAACAATCGGCCTGGGATTTGTTGCTTCAACAACATCTCTTCTACTTGCCAGAGGTTCGTTTAGCAAAAGTATAGCATTCCCCACATATTAATGAAGTATTATAATTAAGTTATATTAAGGAAGTATTATGATTAAGTTTATTCCATAAGAAACTATTTTAAATTTGATACGATTATATTAAAATTATAATTGTGTATGACAGTCATCTCACTAAGAAAAGAGTAATGTTAATTTATTATTTTAAGTACTTAGTAGGAATATTTCAATATATTCGCTTGATTATAATAAGATTACATGTAAATTATTGTTATTTGGCAGTTCGTACAACAAAATAAAAGTAATATGAATTTATTATTTATAGTACTTAGTAAGAGTATTTCTATATAGTCGCTCGATTACAATAAGAACTAAATATCATTCATTGTTAAAAGAGGTTCGTTTAGCAAACGTATAGCATTCTCCACATATTAAGGAATTATTATGATTAAGTTATATTAAGGAAGTATTACGATTAAGTTTATTCCGTAAGACACTATTTTAAATTTAATATGATTGTATTAAAAATATAACAATAAACTATATGTTATATATTTTTTATAGCAGTCGTCTCACTAAAATAAGAATAATGCTAATTTATTATTTTTAAAACTCAGTAGGATTGTTTCTATATATTCTCTTGATTATAATAAGAATTACATGTCAATTAACTAAATATTGTTCATTTTTATCTGATAATTCATTTCAACAAAATAAGAATAAAATATTAATTTATTATTATTAATATTAAGTAGAGTTATTTTTATTTTTTACTTGAGTTAGTACTTTTATATGTAGTATATAAAAACTACATGTCATTGATTATTGTATGACATGTCGTTACAATTAAATAATGATAAGATATTAATTTATTATTATTATTACTAAATGGGGTTGTTTCTGTATTTTCGATTGTTTCGCTGTCTTCGTGCTTTTATATATAGTTTATCCTTTTACAAAATTTGATAATAAAAGGATAATTGTTCTACTAAATGTTATACTATTTTATTATTTATATAAGTTTTATATTTGCATATAATCATTTCACAATCCTTCGATTTATTTAATAATATTTGTATTTTGATTTTGTAGCATTCATGAAACACCCCGACTACTATTTACCCAATCCACAGTAATTACTGAACAACAGTGCCGACACGTGGCACAAACAACATATACAACAGGAAATCCGGCCCAATGGCCCAACGATAATATCAATCACCGACCTCGGGTACAATAGCAATAATAGCACAGTGGAAGCAATTTTTAATAATCACAGCAAAAGCATGAATCGACCCCATGCAAAACTATGGATCCAGATCCGTCGGAGGAGATGCCACAACCTGTCATGATGCATACCTGTACAAAGAACAACGTAGCCTGCCGATGGGGCAGGAGAGGGGTGAGATTCTCCATAATCTCACCGACACATAACTCATGATGAACAACGTAGCATATTTAACAGTCAAGAGCACATCAATACGGCATACGAGTAGTGAACAGAACACTGTACAAATACAGTCATAAAGAGCAATGTGGACTATGCAAATGTCCACCCCATCGACTATGCAATGCACTCACCACCCAACACCTCACGGACTGTACAATACTCTAGTGCCCGACCAGGACACCTCAACTTAACTACATATTGGGTAACCGACCTAGTCTCAACTCACTATACAACACATACTCTAGTCCTGACAGACTATACTCAACAGAGGTTCCTCATCGTATGATAACATACTGTTACTGTACTTGCAGATCATCTAACCCGGTACCAAAACAATCTCAAAAATCACGTGAGCCTCGCTCACCGGGTAGCCGGCCACCTGCACGGACCATACCCAATCAACACCACAAACCGGTCCCCCGGTAGAATCACAACACAACACGGTAACAGCAGTCACCACAACAACTCGTAACCACAACAACAATTCTCATTAAGCTCGACCTCTGGGTATCGACATACCCTTAGAAATAACAATCATCCAACCGTCGACCACAACCGACAACCAACATATCTCAATATCTGATCAAAAATGACAAGTGATACCCATATGACAATTATCAAAAGAAATCAACAATAAACAAAGGACAACTGGCAACCGATGCCATCAACAAAAAAAACTACTCACGACCAACGACAACAACTAACTCCCGCAAACCGGCAACCTATGTCGACCACGGTCAACCGACTATACTGACGGCTGACAACCTCCCAAGGTATGATCATGAGACATCATGCATATGAACATATCACATCACAGCCCATCAAAGCAATCTCAGCAACGTACAAATCTTCACAACAAATATCACCGAATATCACAAAGATATCAACAACAATAAACCATAAGATGCAATGGAACCTATGTAGCTCCAAGACCAACCATCCCGGCTATCACGGGTGGAATGACGTATATACAACCTCACCTGATACTCCTCGGAAGCTGGTATCCGGTTAAGCCTTGATATTCCTATAATATAACAACAGTAATCACTTATAACGCACAAACAAGATGATTATGCATGATGCCGGTTAACAGTTATTAGACGGCTTATCAGTTCTTTTTATTATTCCCATAATTATCTTATTCATTTTTGTGGAGATTACAAACAACCTATTTTCCATCTGATATACCAATCATATTCAACATAAATCAAAACCAAAACCGAGCGTCCAAGCCGATATCCCGGCCCTTAAGCCGCTTATGACAATAAGGCATATATACGTGCACTTATACGTACTGTATATTTAAGATAATATATTTGTAAATAAATTAAGTTACGACCCGTTAAATACCCACAGTCCATATGACGTAAATAATATTTCTTAAGCATAATTATTCATAAAAAAAATTATTTGTAATTAATTGAAGTTATGACCCGGATATACATATATACATTAACTAGAAGAAATAACTGTTGTTAACGATATATACATTTAGTAATTCTTATATAATCGTAAGTACTTATATACATAAAACTATAATCATTAATTAAATAAAAAAATAATCTAACAATATCTATGCCGGTGAAAATAGCTACAGTACGTTATTCGATATATATGTATATACTTGTATAAGATTTAAATCAATAATTAAAATAAGGTATAAATCTATTATTATTTTAGCTTAGGATTACGGAAATGAATATAATAGAAATGTATATACATGTCTAGGCCTTTTATAATATAAATTCAATTAAACATAATTAAGGAAATTTGAAAATTAAACTCGGTAGGCCTCCACAAACGTTTAGCCCATCGAAGGATAAATCTAATATCAATATAATTTCGAAAATTAAATAAGAGACATAATTAAAATAAATAACGACATGGGCCTTTTATTAATTAGCCCAATTAAAATTAGATAATCGAAAGTTAAATACAATGGGCCTTTTACGAGCCCAGGTAAGCGTAAATAAAATTAAAACCGGAAATTAAATGCTATGGGCTTTTTTAATAGCCCATTCGGAAAGTTAAATAGAAGCATAAAATAAATAAATGCTCAAAGAAAATAAATAAAGTATAAAAAAAGAATTAAATAAGTAAATAAAGCATGAATTAAATTATTTAAACCATAGGTTATTAATTAGCTTAATTAATCTTTTAATTAATCGTCGTTTTAAAGTCCCAGTCCGTTTTATTGTTCGGGTTCGTTAGGATGCATATGGATGGTCCAAGGCTCGGTTTTACCCAAAGTCCGTTTCCGAGCTCGCCGGAAAATTCCCGGATCTGCCGGAACCTCGCCGGATTCCGGCCAAGCACTGTTCACTACAGACCCCGACAACATACAAACCCACCATCCAAGCGAACCAACAACTCCATCGCCATACTCACAGCCACCCACCGGTGACCGGAGCACCACCACACCATGGCAACCCCGAGGCCCAGCATCACCACCCACGTCCACAGCAGCATCAGCAGAGCCATGTCCACACATACTCACCCACCTCAGCAAACCCCCCGAACACAACACAACCAAGCAGAACCGGTCAACATGAAACCGAAACAACAAGACCCACCCAATTACAACAATCCGAATAGAAGGAACTTAAGGAAAGCAGAAGAGGGAAGGGTAAGAATCGTTGTCAGTCTTACCCACACATCCGTGAGAAGGGCGTCGGTTCAGAGGTGAGAGCGGGCGGCTGCCGTGGCGCCTGAGCTCAATTTCTCTGCCTCGTGCTCGTACGGCGGAGACAGGGGAAACGTGGTTGACAGTTTCAAGGAGGAGGCGCGAGAGGACAGAGGGGGTGGGAGATCGGCGGCCGTTCCTCGTCTTGGTGGTGTCGAGCTTGACTCGGCTGTGGCGGCGGTTGCGAGCAGGAGCAGAGAGGAGAGGAGATCGGGCGAAGACGACTTGGAGAGGAAGTGGCAGCGGCGGCGGATGATAGCAGAGGAGAGAGAGGCGCCGACGTTTAAAAGGGGGAGATAGGTGCAGCGGCGTGTATGGAGAGAAGGTGAGGACGACAGCTTTGGGCAGCAGCTGTGGCAGAGAAGAAGGAAGGGAAAAGAGGAGCGAAGGAGGAGGAAGGATGTGGAAGAGATAGTGATTGAGGGAAGAAATAATTGATGGAGATGATTAAGTGGAGAGAGAGAGGAATTGATGGGTGTGTGGGTGTCTCGGTGAGTGAGGTAGCAGACGAGGAAGGGGGGAAGAAGCCAAGGGAGAGAAGGGAAAGAAAAGTAAAAAAAAGATAGTGGGGCATATAAACGACGTGTTGTCGGGCAAATAATTGTGCCGTGCCGGCACCAGTCACCAGGCACCAGTCAACACCTTGGTCAAAACGCAGCTCTCCTTGTGTTTTATGTTTTGGCTTAGCCAAAACTGCGTCGTATCGGTCGAAACTACATTAACCCTTGTGTTTTGGCTTAACCTTTGAAAATCATATGCACAATTAAATACATTCGGATTCTTTTAAAAATTAAAATAAACTCCAAAGATGAATTTTCTTTTCAAAATATAATTGGTAAATTAATGCAACATCAATATCATAACGTAATAATAATAATATTACATCTAATGTTGATTAGGAAAATAATAATAATGGTAACAATAATAACATTAATAACAATTTTGAGAGTGTAAAAATTAATAGTGAAAATAATAAAAATTAACTCGGATTGGTAAAATTCTTGATTAACCACGATAAAATTTTATTAACCACCATAAAAGCCAAAATAGAACGGTAAAATTAGTAGCAAATTTACTCGGGTCGTTACAATTCAATTTTCTGTTCAATCTTATTTTTTTTCCTTAATATATAGCTGTCTTTAGTTTAATTCTTAAGATATAACAGAAATTTCTAATTTAATGTTTCTCTATATAGTTATTAATATTCTATTAACTCCACGTTCGACATGTTCGTCTTTCAAATAAAGTAATCATTTCTACAAATAAATTTTACTTATCTATGTAAAAAATTTTCTTTTATAGTCTTAATATAAATTTATACAAAACATTATATCAGTAAAATACTTTCCTATTTTTGATAATTAAATTGGGTTACGGGTTAAATTGTTATCTGCAACCTTAGACCTAATCCAATCAGTGTGATTATAGATTGTCGTCACCCCGCTTTATAACGAATAGAAATTGGTACTTATGTATAATGCAGATAAATATATTTTATTGGTCACCCCGCTTTATTACGAATATAAATAGGTTCTTATGTATAATGTATGTAAACAAATATATTTTATTCAGATTTAGTTTTTTAAAGTAGAAATAAAAATAGGAGTTGTAGGAAGTGTGGAGGAAAACAAAAAATTGCATAGTTATCAGACACGGCCTGGGCACAGACCCAGAAAAGATCGTGGGTCACGGTTTAGAGGTCGAACTGGGTTTGAACCAGAGGTTCAATGCAATTGACCCAGAATAATAATTATTTAAATCTAAATATATTAATATTACCTATATTTTGATAATAAAAAATGAATATAAATTCTTAATTTCTATTATATAAAACAATTTTTTATGTAAAAAATTATTTTTTTATGTTTTGTGATTTAAAACTGACCCGACACGGGTAGTTGGTTCAATTGGGTCGCCCAAAACCCACCGGGTCAACGGGTTTTGCATTGTTCACTTGCAGACCCGGATCAACATTTCTAAAAACCCAGAGTAGGTTGTGGGTCACGGTTCAACCGGTCGAACTGGCCGGGCCAGACCAGGTTTGATAACTATGCAAAATTGAATATGCTACTAATGTTATTTTATTTAGATTTTTTTATATAGTTTTTGTATTGTTTTTTTCTTTGAGAAAATAGTTTTTGTATTTTATATATATATATATATATTAATTAAGGATAATTGTATAAATATAGATAAACTACTTGTCATTCATTATTATATGACATGTAGTTTTTGTAGCATTCAACTCCTATCCAGGCTTTTTGATAAAATAAATAAATTCGAAAATAATTATTGGCGGCAGTCTCCAATGGGGCTTGCTCCCTTCGGTTATCTGCCTTGCCGTCACTTGAAAGGTTTTCCTTTAGATTTTTGAAGTTGGAAAATACACTGAGAAAAATGGCCGTGTAGATTGCAAAAGAAAACTTGTAAATGTATGGAAATATTTTTGTCCTTAATTTTCAAATTAGTGTCGTAGTAAAATACTGCTGCGAGTAAAAAAATAATAATAAAACAAAAATATCTCTAGCTAAAAAATAGTAGAAGAGTTAAAGTGCAATTAATGTTTTTTTTTCGGTAAATTGTCTATGTTTTATGCAGTAGAGATAGGCAAAATTTAGTGGGGTGAATTCATATATCACGAAGAAGGAAGATGAAATCACTAACTTAACAAACTGAAATATAAAATTTTGGTAGGGAACAAAGTGTATTATACACAATAAGCCGACGATAATTTTACAGCAAAATAAAAATAAGCCAACAATAATAAATTACTATTTTTACCAGGACTCCTCCTTGCAATTTTTTCGTATTTTTGTGATGACAATTAAACCAATACTTATAATATACTAATAAAAAAAGAGAAGGGTATTTTTGTATTTCAATTTTGCAAATTTTGGGGACTTCGTGCTTTTATATATAGTATAGATTTTGCCACTTTCTTTACACAGGTTTCATACTATATTTTGCCACTTTCTTTACACTCTCCTCTCTTTCTAATCTCTGGTTTTGTATACTGGCATTATCACTACTTTAAGCGATTGAATTCAATTTATTTTTTTTTGTCTAACTAAATTCGATTCTGGCATTATCACTACTTTACGACTGAATTCAATTCAATTTATGTTTAAAGAAAATGAGTTGACGGCAAATCTGTTTTGTTCTCTAATTTAAATAACCACTTTCTGTTAAGTTTGTTACTACTCTACTCTACAGGTTTTATACTACTAGTATTTCTTATCACACTCTCCTCTCTTTCTAATCTCTGGTTTTGGATACTGGGCAGTATCACTACTTTAAGTGACTGAATTCAATTCAATTTTGTTTTGTCTAATTAAATTTGTGATTGAATTCAATTCAATTTTTTTTGTCTAATTAAATTCGATTCTTTAAAAACTTTGTTCTCCTAATTTAAATAACCACTTTCTGTTCAAGTTTATTACTACTCTACACGCTTTATACTACTATACAGGTTTCATAAATTTTAATTGTTTAATGAAATTGAATTTGATTAACGAGGGTATAAATTGACCTGAAGCAAATCAACAATTGATTTTTTTTAAAAAAATAGTAGTTTATCATGATTACTACAATATGACTAATCACATGAATAGTTACTTTGCAGGGATTGTACATCTAAATCATAAATAATCTAGCATACATACATAATAAATTACAAGAACATTGAAAATATAAATTCAAGGAATACTAATGTAACATGACATACTATAAGAAGGAAGAGGAGGGCAATAAAGCTTACTTGTTGTTTAAAGAATTTCCACCGATTGGAGAAAAAAATAATAAACTATAAACTTTGGAGGAGATGTATTATTAAGAGAGTTGAGTGTTACATATACATTTATAGGGTGTAAGAACATAGGGTTACTTAGCAATAAAATAGGTAGGGTTACCTAGCAAAGAAATAGGTAGAGTTACTTACAATCTGATTATTTGTGTGCAAAAACTTTGCTGCGATTATTTTTTGTGTGCAAAATAATAGGTCGGCTTGTACCTTTCGTTATTGGCTGAAAAAGATAAAATAAAAATGAGGTTAAAATTAGAAAATAAGTTTTTCACCTTTTTGACAATTCCATTCCCTTCCATTCCCCGCCGATTTGGTGGAGAGACATTTTATGGGGAATGAAGGAGAATGGATGTAAAACAATTCCCATTCCTCTCCAATTAAATTGTCAATCCAAACAAGGAGAATTTTAAAGTTCTCCTCCCTTCCCGTCATTCCCCTCCCTTCCCCATCATTCACCTCTTATCCAAACAAACTGTCAGTGATTTTGCAAACATAGCTTTTGTTATTATTACTTGATTTAGCTGCGGTTAGCACTCCTAATTGCTAACTTTAAAATGCTTAACACTTTTTCCCTACATACTAGCAGGAACAAGTGGACTTTTGGTCCCTATACAGCTATCGATTTTGAAATGTCAGTCCTGTATCAATTTTTTTATGGATTTCGGTCCTCGTACCAACCCAAAAATATGGTTTTTGCTCCTGCCAGCCACCGGACGACCGTCTGAGACACGTGTCACCGTATGATTCGTCCACGTCTTCATGTGGGTCCCACTGACCCGGGTCGACCCTGACTTCACCCTGAATCAGCTGAAGAGACGACCCGGGTCTAATCCCAACCCAAATACCACAATCCAGGTTTTCCCTATTTTAGTTTTAAAAAAATATATATATATCTTTTATATTCAGTTCAAAAATATATATATATTTTTTATATTTTAGGATTACATAAATCAAAATTTATTATTTAAAAATTTCATAAAAAGTCAAAAAAATTAATTAAACACCAAAACTTCCAATTCAATCCATGAAATTTGAACATTACAAGCCTTGGACTTCTTTAATTGCAATTCTAAAATAAAAATTCGGATTGAATAAAATCCAAAATTACTCCAAAATCCAAACGATCTATACTAAACCAAGCTTCCAAACCTATAATCAGTATCTCCTAAATACTTCCCCTCAGCCAATTTCGAGATTAGAACCCCAATCGACAAAAATCCCCAAATTTTGCCTATTATGAACTCGAGATCTTGAATATAGTGTCCCCTTGGCGGCGGCATCTGTGGCTGCTGCAACCGGACTCGTGGCTGGTGCCGGAGGGAGGCGGCCTTCTCTCCGGATCGTGTCATCGCGCGGCGGCCTCTGTGGCTGTTGCTGTTAGTAATATGCCCAAAAAGCCAATCATGGATGTTTATTTATAGTCATGTACATACACTTTAAGGTTATTCCAATAAGTATCGTTTATGAGATAAACGCTTGCACATACTTATAACCCTAGAATATTTCATATTCTTAAATGTCCCTAGTCGATTATTATTGTGGATGGGTTGTAATAATAAATCAAGACTAGCGTATGTTGAGAATTTATATGTGATATGAATTCTACATACGGGTACAAGTTGGAGAACTTGTGGACTGGACCGACCCACATAAGAACACTACATGGAACGTTATATGTATGTCATTAGTGGTTCTTATAGATGTGATTGTCCTCCGACCTGAGATCGTCAAGGTATCCAACATATGAATCATGTACTTTGATATTATTCCTAGTCACCCGTAACTGGGTGGACATAAGGGTAATCATTGGGTATATGCCGAGTATGTAGTGGGTTTTGATTGATCAAGAGGGGATTCGTCCAACCCATATAACGGGTATATTATCGGATGGTTTCTTGATAGAGTTGAACTGTAAATGCACGGCCGTGCTCGGATTATGATATGTTGATATCATTGGTATCCGTTTTACACAGTTAACTCGAGGATCAAGAAACCGAGATTAAACATATACGAGATTGACATATTCCATGTCTCGGTTTAATCTTTATAATGGGACGAAGGGACGATGACATATTCCGAGGCATAGAGAATCAGTACTGATCTTGTCGTTCGGGTAGCAATGATGTGTTGCTAGACGCCGCTCTTTGCTTATAATTGTAAAATGAGATTTTACAATTATTGCCGGACGTTACAAGTGCCTACAGGGTCACACACATAGAACCGTTGATTCGAGCAGATGGTCGAACCGTGGTTGGACCATGGTTGGACCGGGTGTGGTTGGACCGTGGTTGGACCATGGTTGAACCAGGTCGTTTTGGGGTGGTTTGGTTCACTAAGCATCAGATTAGTGGAGCCATTATTGCAGCCTTGTGATGAATATTCCCACTAAGAGTTAGTGGAAACATGTTGGCCAAAGGTGTTGTCCACTTTGACATGCCTTTGTGAGTTGGCATGCACATGCTTTTGTCTAAGGCATTATTCTTCACACTTGGGTTGGTTAGAACGTTTTTGTGTCTGAAAAATTCAGAGGATTGAGCCTTGAGAAGTGTTCTTGAGAGCTTGAGAAAACACACACTTACCCCTTTCTTTGTGAAAGAAAAGGAACACCAAAACACCACAAACACAAGCCCCGGTTTTACTCTTGCTAGCACATCAGTCCGGGGAGCTCGTTCTTGGATTCGTGTGACGATTCCGGGAAGGTCACGGTTCGTGTGGATACCGTAGAGGAGCAGGTCTTCTTCTTGCTCTAACTGATTCGTTCCAGCCTTCGTCTTGGTCTAGATGATTCGTTCCAGCAGTTGGGTGAAAGACCTCAACCGAACAAGGTACGAAATTTTGTTATACGGTTTATATGCTTCACATGTGGTTCTTGGCTAAGTTTCCTTTGCTTCCGCTGCATCTTTTGCTTGTATATGATTGTCATATAGCCTAGGGAAATTTACAGTGGTAGCGGAGCCTTCTTGTGAAGCTCTAAACCGTATAAGTGATTCATATGTGATATGGTCACCTTAGAATGTGTAGGAATCATTTTGTGTATGTGATATGCCAAATGATTTTGAACATGATGTCTTTGTATTTTGTCAAATGATATGTTGGTTTTGTTTTGGTATATGTGATTTGCCATGCAAGTATATGCATATATTTGATGTGTTTTGAGTAAATATACATGATATGTTTATGTGATAGAGCATGATCATGTCATATTGTATTCAATTGTGTACATGTGATGTATATGTTGTTGAGGTTGATTTGTCAAAAATGTTTTGACAACAAGAACTTGATTGGTATGAGATATCAATCAAGATGTTTTGGCGGTAGATCGAAGAGTTCGACTAAGAAAAACCGAGTGTCCGTTTGTGTTTCGAACGATTGTCGTTCAAGCAATGTTTGGCCAAATCATCGATGTTGGTGTGACCAACATCGATGTTGGCTTGAGCTTGGCCTTGGCCGAATCTCCAAAACATCGATGTTGTGTGACCAACATCGATGTTCTCATGCTAACACTCAACAACATCGATGTTTAAATGTTAAACATCGATGTTATTTGAGTTTGGCCAAATTGGTTTGAGTTCCAGACCTCCAACAACATCGATGTTTGAATGTCAACATCGATGTTCTTGAGTTCCATAACCCAAACATCGATGTTTAAATGTTAAACATCGATGTTATAATGCTACTGCCAAAATATTCAACTTTCAAGTACTCAAAACATCGATGTGTTAATGTCCAACATCGATGTTTTTGAGCTACTGCCAAATGGTTTGGAGTTCAAGTACTCAAACATCGATGTTTAAGTTTCAACATCGATGTTTTATGCATTCGGAAACCTCCAACATCGATGTTTGATGGTCAACATCGATGTTTTGAGGGTTCGGCAAACTCCAACATCGATGTTTGATTGAAAACATCGATGTTTTATGGATTCGCAAACTCCAAACATCGATGTTGAAGGGTTCAACATCGATGTTGTGGACTGCAGCGACTTCAACAGAAAATTTGGGACAGAAGGAGGCCGAATTGGTGTCTTACCTGAACAGCAAAGTTGTAGCTCTACTTCTTAGCTTTCCAGGGACACCAAGTTTGCACCAATCCGAGCTCTATAGCTCCGGATATGGCCGAAATACTAAGTGCTGCCAATTGTTGGCGAGAATCAGATTCTCATAGACATCGATGTTCATTTATGGACATCGATGTTCACTTGCATTTTTGTTTTTCAAATTTGCTTAACATCAATGTATGATTTATCAAGAATAAGCATGAGATGTATATACATATATTGATGAAATATTAAGTTCTTAGTTGCCTTCCATGATGAGCACTAATCATTGCTTAGATCAACACTAGGTAGGTTTTGCCCTAGCAAGGTGCCTATGTTTATCCTAGCAAGGTTCGAGAGGATAATTGTAATATCCC
>JAKUCV010003021.1:0-20164 GCA_028386065.3 Turnera subulata
TGCAATCACACTTACCAGACAGAATAAAACACACTACACCTAAGGATAGCATTATTGTTTAGCACTCAACATTATTTAAACACATTCACATAATACTCACTAAAAGCAATAATAGAGTGGTCCCAAGCTTTACAGCTTGATCACACTCAACACACACAGCTGATACCCTACTTACAGCTTGATCACTTGAATCAACACTAACTTGTATAGTTGTAGGGATATGCTTTGTAACTGAAACTCATCTACTGCTAAGTGATGTTCTTATCACTATCTGTTCATGTCTATATAATAAGTGATAAGGCCAGTATCTATTTGTACTGTGCTCATATTCAATTATAGCTTTGTTTATACACTCACATCACCTTAGAAGGAAAACCAATTCCATCATAGCGGAAGCGATTTATGCTATTCAGCAACAACACAGGGACAATCAACAAATATCACAGTGGAAGCATTTTGGTCAATATGTATCAACTTAATGCAAACTAGTGGATTCGAGTCCGACAGAGGGAAACGCTGCAACCTCCCAGATGCAATCCTACACAAATGTATAACTAAGCCTGCATCACTAGACGCAGATGAGGGGTGAGTTATAGTAATCATGAGTAAACAACAATATACAAACAACCAAAATACACCAAGGCAAATAAGCATCAGCAGACACACAACAAACATTAGACAACAATGATTACTGATAATTGTTCTCGACTAAACCCACTACCTAACCACTCTCTTCTATTCTACACTCACTGACAACTGACTGATGATGAAAATTTCAATTTTATTATGGGCCCTTTCAAGTGTCAAGTGTCGGTTGTGCCATGGTAGCCAGACTGGTTACCCACATGGTACTCCCTGTAAAATATACTAGGTGCCAGCATGGAAAAATCATCAGTCACAACATAGCCGGGTACCTCCTAGCAGAAGGCGCTACTTGCAAGACCTTCTTATCACAATAATAAGAACCCACAATTACAAATCAGAAAATTCTAGAGGGTACCTGTGCGATCCTTTGCATGACCCTCTGGGGCTACCGTCCGGTCGTACCTTCACTTAACGCCGTGACTTTAATCGTCTAACTTATATTATCTCATTCTCATTCTCACTTTTTACTGAATCTTTTCATCAATCACATTTCCCGAGCAGGATACCTAACTCTCCGCTCATCTAGGAATCCAATATCTCATCAAATCATAGCTCATTTTCAATTTTTAGTGTTCGCTTCATAGACCATGGACATATATTTAATAACAATTACGCAACTACCCATAAAAATCTCAAATACGAAACCCGACTTTTGAAAAAAAAATGCAGAATCAATCACAAGCATCATAATAACTCTCAAATCCACAATAAAAATTATCTAACATACAGACAAGCAAAACAAACAATCTGGGTATTATGGGCACTGTACCGAGGCTTACTCATCCTCACCTGATGCTCTAGTGTCCCGAAAGCCATAGGTTAGGTTGCACCTCCTCATTTTCCATTCCTTTATAAAATAAGAACACAACCACATAAAATGCGCAACAAGAATGATTATGCATGATACTATGAATCGATTAGTAGTCGGTTTGTTTGGCACTGATCTCGTTATCGTCGTCCAAAATCCGCCGTTAAATGTTATCTTTGTAGCTGTAAATAGTCGTATCCGGTGACATAACATAAAATAAATAATACATCATAAAATATAGATCTTTCGGAAAATAATAATTATGAATACGTACAGATATGTATAGAACTGATAATAAAAATCGATGTATCCGGTAATAAAATAATATCGCTGATATATAATATTTCATCAAATCACTAATATAGCTATTTAGTAAGCAATATACACCAAATACATAGTAATGTATATTCTGCATATTTAGTAATGGATGGTCCAATAGACGATGTATTCGGTAAATATCAAAACATAATAAAATAATATGGTCATTAAAAAATTATATACGGGTAATAAAAGCATAATTAAAATCCAAAGTAATATCCTTTTTAATCCATAAATTAATTTATTAGTCTTTTAATTACATTATATGTCCATATATTTTTTTCATCCATCAGGTTCTGTTGTTATGCCCGTTAAATGCATATATTTCCTGGGAACATGGGCCTCTGTTTCCAGGCCCGCTCGTGCACTGAGCCCAAACCCGAGCTTGTCGATGTAAGACTGGTCCAAAGTGATCAACATATAGACCTAGGAAGAACATGCATGCACATTTGCATAGCTCTAATGTACCTCATATTACATGTCATTATTATGGTAGAGATAGACATGGCATTAGAACACGTATGTTTAGAAAAAGAAGTTGTCATGTGAGATATGTGTGGGTTCTAAAAGGAACCAGATCTAACCCAAAAGAATCCAAAGTAGTTTGGGTACTTAAAACTTGATCTTTTTGATTGGTTGTTGGGGATGAATGCATATTGGACAGTGGGTGTTCAAGGCATTTCACTGGTAAATCGTCCATGTTCTCATTTCTAACTGAAAAAGGCTAAGGAAAGATGACATTTGATGACAAATCAAAAAAGTAGAATCCTTGGTTTTGGTAACATTGACTCTAGTCCATCTATTGGGCATGTTTTACTGGTTTATATTCTTAAGTGCTATCTATTAAGTGTTAGTCAACTGCGTGACAAGGGATATAAAATCTTATTTGAAGCATCTAAGTGTTTGGTATGCACTACTAATGGAAACCATGTGGTTTTTACTAGAACCAGAAAAGTCAATATTTACTCTATTTCTTTGAATGATATTTCTAACCCTAAGCTCAAATGATTAAGTGCAAGAACAGAAACACCAATACTATGGAACTGAAGGCTTGGACATGCTAACTTGGAACTTATCTCAAAATTGTCCAAAAAGAAGTTGGTGAAAGGACTACCTAAGCTGAAGTACGAGAAAGAAACTACATGCAGAACATGTTAGCTAGAAAAACATGTTAAAAGTTCCTTTTAAATCTAAGCATACTATTTCAGCATCACCACCTCTTGAATTGTTGCAATTGTTGAATTGTTATGCAATTGTGATTGTTGGTGATTATTCAAGATATGCATGGGTATTATTTCTTGCTCAAAAGGATCATGCATGCTATGAGTTTGATACTCTTATTAGACATTTACGAAATGAAAAAAATATAAGATTTCAAAAATAAGAAGTGATTATGGAGGAGATTTTGATAATCTTATCTTCAAACACTTTTGTAAGCAAAGTGGCATAGAATACATCTTTTCGACTCCTAGAACACCTCAACAAAATGGGGTTGTTAAAAGGAAGAATCGAACTTTGCAAGAAATGGCTAGAACTGTGCTTAATGAGCAAAAGTTACTTGCTTATTTTTGGGCAGAGGGTAGTTGTTGATATTAATTCCTTATAATTTTGGCAAATGTCTAGAACTTGAAATAGAATAGCACAATATTTATGGAATAGATATAATGAACATTAATATTATAATTTTAATTAATTTTTAGCACATGAAAATTATTAAATATTTTTAAAATTTTTAAAATTTAAGCAATTTAACATTAGTTTTATAATAATTTTATTGAATATTTTTATCTAAATTATATTTACGTGATAAATAATCATTATTTTTATTCATTAAATTAAATTATTTTAAATAATAAAAATTAATATATGCTATTTTATTAATTTAAAAACAAATTCCAGAAAAAAAAAATTATTTTTGATAAACAGAAATGGTACCAAATAGGCCCTAAACAACGTCTCCATGTTTTCCTTTCTTTTTTTTTGACAAAAAAAAAAACTAAGCTAAACCACAAAGAGCAACGCTGCCACCACCCTCCTCAACCTCTCCAACTGGCACCACTCCTCGGCCACTCCACCCCCTGCCACCACTAATTAACCCAAAACCCAGCTTGAATCCCTCCCCTCCTCCATCCTCAAATCTATTTATCTCCTTTTCCTTCTTCAGCCCTCTTTCCCTCTTTCTCGGTCGTCGCGACTAGCACTTGAAGCCGGAGAAGCCGACGCAATTGTGGAGCCAATCTCTGGTAAGGCGGCAAGATATCCGACTAAGCAAACTAGGATTATTGTTGGGGAATAGGTTTTGCTTAACTAGGTTTGGGTGTTTGTGTTGGCAACAATGGTGGAATAGTAGATGGTGTTCGACGGGTTGACCTTGTTGTTGGTAGGAGCATTTTGCAAGTTGGTAACAATGGCGGAATCGTAGATGGTTTTCGACGGGTTAACCTTGTTGCTGGTAGTTGCTGGTAGGAGCGTTGCATATTGGCATCGATGGGGAACAGTAGAAAGTGTTCAACGGGTTGACCATGTCGTTAGACTTAGTAGTTGTCGGTTAGAGCGTTTTGTAGGCTCAGATGATAGCGACATCTGGAGTAAAAGTTGGTGATTGTTTCATGGCGATCAAGTGGTTGTTGGTACGCGTGGTTTGCGAGTGGTGTTAATTCCACTATTGGTGACGATTGTGCTGGTGTCGCTTTCACTGTTGGAGCTGAAGTCCAAGGAGAAGGCAGATTTGGAACGGTGGAATCCAATGCGAAATCTGAGCTAGTTTGATAGTGGTGTATTTGCTTCACAACCAACCCCCCCCCCCCCCCCCCCCCCCCCCCTTTTTTTTTTTTTTGAGAACAGACGATTTCATATCATGTGAAAACCGGCAACATACTAGTTGATCAATGTCAACCGGTAGGATATTTGTCCAAGAAGTTGAAGGAGGTAAAGAGCTAGTAGCTCATCTAGTGATGGCATCAACTACTTTGTTGCATGACCGTGGACAATAAAAAGGAAAAAGTTTGAAAAATAAGAAGACAATTGAAAAATATCTGATAGAACATGACCAAAATGGGAAGGAAAGGAACGGCAAGCCTTGATGGCAGTCATGACTTCAAGATTGTCTAATTCCAGGATGAGCTTATGCACCTGCAGAGATTTGGTAAGTTGTAGCCCAGTTCGAATGCTTAGAGCCTCCCCATCTCGTATAGAGTATGACGAAGGAATAAAGAAAGCATGAGCAGCAACAACTTGGCCATGATCATTGCAGATGATTACTCCAAATTTAGAACCATACTCAGGGTGAGGTGACATATCAGTATTGAGCTTCAAGAAGTGAGTAGGAGGAGGTGTCCAGTTGAGCACTAGATTAGGATTGGAAGTAGGAGTAGGGAGTAGTTGTGCCTACTGATAGTGAGATAATAGATTCATTGCATTGCGGATGATAACTCCAGGTGGAGAGTTCACATTTTGGAAGATAAATTGATTCTTGTCTTTCTAGATGTACCAGAGGAGCATAATAGTTTTTCCCAACGTGTTCCAACAGTGCGAAGTGGCAACTTGATGGAGTCGTTTGCCAAAAGGACTCCTTCCCTACAGTCAGGTGAACAAAAGGGAAAGGGCAGACTGCCCACACAAGTTGTACCTAAGGACAATGTATAAATAAATACAAGGGGTTCTCCGAATTGTTGCTGCACCGAGGGCATAAAGTATCAATTGGGACATGGCATGAATAGAGGTTCATACGAACAGGGAGTATATTGGTGTACAAATCCATATAGAGGATCGTATCTTAGGCGGGATGGAAAGTTTCCAAAGATTTCTCCACCAACAACGCCAAGTGAGATCAGCTCCCTTCTCCCAGCTTGTGATCTGAGGGTGCAAGTAATGTAGAGCCAACCTATAGTCAGATTTAACCCAGTACTCATCAGAGTAGGTGAAAAACCAAATATGCTCACCTTGGTTCACCTCCATGGCCAGAGGGATAGTCTTAATTATAGAAGCTTCTTCTTCATTAAAAATACTATCCACCAATTCTCTATCCCAATCTCCTGTAGTATCATCAATTACTGCATCAACCGTTGCTAGATCATGCAGTTGAGACACTAGGGATTCGACTTGAAACCGACTCTCTCTAGGAAGCCAACGGTCACCCCAAATCTTAACTTGCCGACCTTTACGAAATATGGTGTGAGTCAACAATGCTTCGCCATGTAAAGCTTGGTTGTTACCCAAGCTGAGCCTTTATAAGAGAAGAGTTAGGATAGTACCGAGCCTTTAATATTCCTGCCAATAGACTCAATTCGTCGAAAAGGAGTATGGACCCCTGTTTAGCAAGAAAAGCAAGATTGGTTGCTTCAAAAATTCTGAACCTCATGCCACCAACTGACTTAGAGTAACACAATTTCTCCCATGTTAACCAATGAATCCGAATCTTTCCATCTCGATGCCCCTACCAAAATTGCCTCACCAAAGTCTCTAGTTGGGAACAAATTAAGTGTAGTAGGCGAAAACACCTCATCACGTAATTAGGAATAGATTGGACCACTGATTTAATCAAAATCTTGTGTCCAGCATTCGTTAGAAACTTTTCTTTCCACTGTCCCATTTTCTTGGCTACTCTATCACATGTTGCTCAAATATGGTTCTCTTGGATCGACCAATCAAAGCTGGAAGACCTAAATACTTGTCTAAAGTATCAAATTCCTTTACTCCCAAATCCCATTGGATATTAGATTGCATCACATCGGGCACTTTTTGGCTAAAGAATACCTCAGACTTATCAAGATTAATTTTTTTTACCATAAGTAGCTTCATAGCGAGAGAGTATAAAAAAAAAGAACACTAGCGTTTCTCCGATTAGCTCTTGCAAATAGAATACTTTCATCAGCAAAGAAAAGATGTGAAATTTGTGGTGTTTTCCGGCACACCCTAACACCAAGAAGGTTCCCATTCACTACCTCTTGATTGATAAGAGTAGAAAGACCTTCTACACAAAATAAAAACAGGTAGGGAGAAAGGGGGTCCCTTTGCCGAAGTCCTCTTTGCGGGTGGATATCTCTGTGGGGTATACGGTTAACCAGAATAGAATAGCTAATAGTGGTCACACATCTCATCACAAGTTGCACCCATGATATTGGAAATCCCATCTTTCGAAGAACAACCCCCAGAAAAAAAACCATTCAAAATGATCATAGGCTTTGCTTATATCAAACTTTAAACCCATATAGCCTTTACGAACTTGACAACGGTGCTTCATATAGTGAATGGACTCACAGGCAATGAGTTCATTGTCAGTAATCAGTCCTCCCGGGACAAAAGCGCTTTGCTCTGGTCCAATAACCTTAGGAAGTATCTCTGGAAGACAATTAGCAATGGTTTTAGTGATAATTTTGAACACCACATTGCAAACACTAATTGGCCAAAACTGACTACAAGACTCTGCATTCTTAACCTTAGGGAATAGAGTAACAAAAGTATGGTTAAGATGGGAAGGATCCATACCCTGATTAAGCATTGCCAACCATACTGAAAACATCATCACCCATGCTTAGCCAATAACGTTGAAAGAACAAATGTGGAAAGCCATCCGGACCAGGAGCTTTAGATGGATGAATTTGCATCAAAGAATGATGAGCTTCCTCCCGTGTATAAGGACGTTTAAGAATATCCTTCATAGTGTCCGTTAGGCGCTCCTGGATACAATCAACAACAGGGCTTAATGTGGACACACCATTAAAGGAAAATAAATTGCTATAAAAATCAACAAAAGTAGAGGCAATACCATTTGGTTCTATACAAGTTGCACCTTTGTCCAATTTCAGCCACCAAATATGGTTAGACTTCTGACATTAGCTTGCTTTATAGAAGAAATATTTCGTTTGCTTATCCCCATCTTTAAGCCATAAAACACGAGACCGGTGAGCCCACATCACCTCTTCCTTCCTAATCAAATCATCATTCTCCTCATAAGTATCTTTGATTGTTGAACAACCAACCTCAATTGAGATTTGGAACTTAGACACTCCAGGGCGTGCGTTTCAGCTCAAGTTGCATGTCACATTCCCAAAGGAGGCTTTACTCAAGGAAATCAACATATCATTACATCGACTTAGCTTTATTGTAGTAGTGTCCACTAGAGAAGAGTTGTTAAGGCCTGACCATGCATTCACAATGGTATCAGTATATCCAGGTTCCCCAATCCACATGGCTTCGAAACAGAATAGTTTCGGTATGCGCATTTGCCTAGATTTCTACTCTTCAAAGATAAGGTTGAGAGGATTGTGATCCGATTTCTGGCTGGGCAATTGCTTCACCATAGAGTTAGGAAAGAGCATCATCCAGGAACTAGAAGCCACCAATCTATCCAATCTTTCCTCATTAGCATCAGAGTCCTCCCCCCTGCACCAAGTGAAATCACAACCTTGGAAGCCAAGATCATGAAGTTGGCTTCCACTAGGGAATTTTTAAACTCCATCATAGCTGAATCGGATCTAGCTGCTTCCCCCTTTTTCTCAAAATGAAAAAATATTTCATTGAAGTCCCCTCCACATAACCAAGACAGTTCACACGGGGGCGAGATATTGCATAACAACTCCCTAGGCTTCCACTTTTTCATGCTATCAGGCCAGCCATAAAAACCAGTAAATCGCCATTTGAGCTCTGAACATAGTCCCTCAACAACCACATCAATATGATGAAGGCTCAACGACTAGAGAGAAACCTGAAAATCCTCTAGCCATAACAAAGCAAGGCCACCACTACGCGAACGTCCCTCCCCTTACAATCCCGAACAATTAACCTTTGCCACCGAAAATCCTCTTGCCTCTTTTTTTTTTTTTTGCTTTTAGTTTGGTCAATCGAGTTTCTTATCCTAATTAATTGTTTCCTAAACTTCCTCAAGCCCACCATCCCTTACTCCTGCTCCCTCCTCACCTCCCTGAAAACCTCATTTTTCAAAGTTCCTTCCTAAGTGTAAGTTTATTAATGATGCTTACTGTCATCACCAAAAATCGCATCCAGGGTATATTCAGGTTAGGTCCAAAGGGATTAATGGGAGGGCCCACTATGGTACGATAGAGCCCGATCTACAACTAGCTTAACCAGGTTTAGGTGTTTTTATTGGCAACAATGGTAGAATAGTAGATGGTGTTCGACAGGTTGACCTTGTTGTTGGTAGGAGCATTTTCCATGTTGGTGACGATGGCGGAATCATAGATGGTGTTCCTTGTTTTTTTAGCTTTCGGTATGAGCGTTTTGCATATTGGTTTCGATGGCGGAACAATAGATAGTGTTCGACGGATTGACCTTGTTGTTAGTAGTTGTCGGTAAGAGCGTTTTGTAAGCTTAGATGATAGTGACATTCGGAGTAAAATTTGGGGATGGTTTTATGGCGATCAAGTGGTTATTAGTGCGTGTGGTTTGCAAGTGGTGTTAATTCCATTATTGGTGACGATTGTGTTGGTGTTTTTTGTTGGAACTGCAGTCCAAGGAGGAGGCAGATCTGGCAGGGTGGACTCTAGTGGAAATTTAAGCCAGTTTGATGGTGGAGTATCTACCTCTTGCTTTATTTTTCTTTCTTTTAGTTTGGTCAATCGAGTTGTTTTATCCCTATTAATTGTTTCCTCAGCTGCCTCAAGCCCACCATCCTGCGCTCTTGCTCCCTCATCGCGTCCCCTAAAACCTCATTTTTCAATTTCCCTTCCTAAGTGTAAGTTTATTAACGATGCATACTGTTATCGCCAAAAATCGCTCACAGGGCATAGTCAGGTTAGGGCCAAAGGGATTGATGGGAAGGCCCGTTGTGGTATGATAGAGCCTGATCTGCAGCTGGCCTAAGGACGATGCCAACAAGGTATGAATGAGCACAGGAGAGTACAGGTTACGGGCATGGTACATTTGGCCTCAGGCGAGCAAGTGGAGTACCGGGAATCAATTAAAAGCTAAAGGAAAGGGCGAAGGATACCTATAGAGGATGAACCAAAGAGCATTATCGCTTTGAACAATTGTAAGGACCAGGCAACCAAATCTAGAGGATACAGGTGTCAATGTGACAAGGTAAACGGCTACTACAGAGATACGTCGAGCATGTGAGTCCAGCAGAGCTTAGGGTTATGCGTGGGGGGAAGGTGGCTCACCTTTCAAGTATATAAGTAGATTCGTCATATTTATTATGTTGAGGGCGTTGAAAATCACATATTCAATTAGAATGCTTACAAAATTGATTTTTTTTGGCAATAAAAAAATCTGGGAAATAGAAATTAAAAAACTAAAATAGTAAATAATCCAAAATCAGGTGAACCCAACAATACATGTGTCACCATCTGATTGATTTCACTGTTATAATAGGTAAAAAAGACAAAATTGTTTGATATTTTTCAGACTGATATAAAGTTTCAAATTTTTTTTTTTTAAAAGAACCTTTGGTTTTATTCAAGTGAATGGGACTACTTGTATCTTTTTTTTGTTATTGCTCCACACTTCCATTGATCACCTTCTCCTTCTGCCAATTTCCCAATTCATTAGGGGTTGACCCTTTATATGGGAGTACACCCTTTACGTGGCTTGATGAGCCAAACAACTAATCACTTGGGCGCATCATTCTGGCTTAGAAGTTAACATACAGGGACCAATGCTGACGGGAAAGATAGAGAGCAGCAAGGAGAAGCAGAAAGGAGATTGGATTCATTGTGTGAAGGCAATATATTGTGGTAAATTCAGATATCACACACATTTAGGGGAAAATGGGTATAGATTTGAAGACAAATTAAGCAATCAAGTGATTCTTGTATCAACTTTCAATAGGACGGACAGGTACAAGAGTGTTCTTTAATTAGTTTGAAGTTTGATCGTGGTCCCATAATCACCTGCTGTGTGTGGCTGTGTGTCCCTAAGTGTTATTACACTCTTTGCCTGTCCAAGCCAAATGGAAGCTAAGTCATGGTTATCCTCTGTCACTTGACCCAGCAGACAGATTTTGGTCACTAGTCGGTGTTAATGCCACTGAAGGGTGGATAGCTCACTCTTAAGGACTTGTCAGGCTTCCAGTCTAAAACCCCACACTCATTTTTTTAATCCAAGATCTGGACACCTAACCCCAATGCAGAAGCTGTCCAACGCTTCTGCTTAGCGTCCCTCTACACTTATTACAGCTAGGAGACCCTTAACATTACAATTAAACAAGGTAGAAAAGGAGATAGATACAGTTTGTGAACAAAGACTAATAAAGAGTGTGCTAAAAAAGAAAAAGGAAACCCTCTGCGCTACAGTAACTCTGCGAGAAAGAGAAGCCATACCCCGACTACAGGAGCGCCTCCGGCGAGGCGAAACACGGCATGAGGAGCTAGATCCCTGCCCGTGTGACGCGTCGCAACCGGACTCTTCTATAAAGACCAACCGGCGACATACCTGCACCAACAGAGCGCCCTTGAAGACGACCGAACCCGCGTGCGCCGCGCCTCTGGCGCGCGTGCCGCCCCCTTCCGTCACCGTCTCGCCGACTGTGCCACTGGAGGACCTGGATCCCGGCCTAAACGCGGTCTCACGCGTCCTTACAACCTGCGCATCCGTCCCTGCTCAAACCCCCCGCCCCATGTCTACTCCGATGAACACGGACGAAGCAGAGCCGGTGGTGGACAGATCCACCAGCAAGGACACGATCCACGACCTCGGCGCCAGCCCCATCCAGCGACGGCGTTCCCGGTCACGAGACAGGGCGGCCGGAAATTCTCTGCCTCCTGACCGAGTCCGGTCGTTCTCCCCGCCTCCAGCCAGATCGAATGTGACCCACCAACCGGAGAGGAGTCCGGTCATCACTGCCGCCCTCAACGCAGATGCAACTTCCGGCTCCCAGCCCCTTCCAACCGAGTCACACGCCTCCCCGGTGTCCTCGGGGACTACTCTTGCTTCCACCTCGCAAGCACCGGATCTGGCGGCCAACATAGGGCCTGGTCCAACCAAGCTGGTCCAACCGTCTCAACCTTCTGCTACCGAACCTGGTCCAACCAGTTTGGTCCATCCAGGGTCAGACCAACCTATGGAGGATGTGCGGCCTAGTTATCGGGACTCCCTTTTCACCGGGTCCAACCCGCTATTTCAATCAGACCCATGGGAGCTTGAGGGAGAAGCGGAATATGAAGAAGGGGATTTGATGGTGACCGACCACGAAGGCGTGGAAAATTTAGTTCTATCAGACCCTTTTAAAGCCAGACTGGACAAGCAATGGGAGAATGCTGTTGTTGTCAAGTTATACGGCAGATATATTGGCTTTACAGCTTTGCGGATTAAACTACTCGAGCTTTGGAAGCCTACCGGCTCGATCAAAATTATTGATCTCGAAAATAATTTTTACCTGGTACGGTTCTGGCAATCTCAAGATTATTTGCATGCTCTCACCGATGGACCTTGGTTCATTTACAGAAGCGTCCTCAGCGTGCAACCTTGGTCCCCCAACTTCCGAGCTTCTTCTGGCAGAATTGACTCCATTGTCACCTGGATTCAGTTCCCCGACTTCCCAACCAACCGATACCATTCCCGAATTATGCGGCAGCTTGGAAACATGGTGGGCCGTACAGTCAAACTCGATGGTAATTCTTCTAACCCTACTAGAGCTAAATTTGCCCGAGTAGCTGTTTGCCTTGACTTAACAAAGCCCCTAAAGGGGACCATTTACCTTGAAGGGGAACCGTTAAAGGTTGGTTATGAAGGTTTGCCAGATATCTGTTATTTCTGTGGGAAGCCTGGTCACAACATTCTAGCCTGCCCGGTAGCTCCACATTCCCAGGAAGGCAGACCTGTGCCTATCCCTACCGCTTCGATGTCTTCGGGTGAGTCAGTTATATCGACATTCGAAGGGCGGGGGGAATGGATGAATGTCCCCAGGCGATCCAGGCGGCCCCCCCAGAACCAAACTACTAGCCCTTTGGTGTCCCAAACAGCCTCCCACACAAGCATCACACCCAACCGGTTTCATGTCCTAAGCCGGTCTAGCCCGACTGTCTCAGAGGCTATAACTATCCCGTCCCCGACGTTACCCACCCCACAAATACCGACCTCACCAAAGGTCTCCCTAGAACGACCACTTGCAACTTCCCCCCTTCCACCAACAACAAACAATGACATGACCCTGTCCCAGCCAGAATCCACCCCGGCTCTCCCTACACTTCAAGATTTCTTAGGGGAAGGGACTATCAAACGACCCAGAAACAAGCCTTCTTCCCGCATCCCAAAGCAATCCACCAAAAAAGCTCAACCCCTGAAAATCTCGAAGCTTATAACTAAGGAAACCCCAAAGAGACAATCCCTTCAAGACGTGTCTAATTCAAGCACCTACCCGTCGACATCCACAGAAGTCCAAAATCCCAGTAGACCTGCTACCCTTTCAGTTCCTTCCCCTGCCATTTACCCCGCCATCTCTAGTAATTTCAATCACCCAGCCCCGGCCCGACCCCGCAAAAACCAAAACCACACAGCAGTCGTCCTTACAGAGGACTGCCATCGCATGATCTTCACCCCTGATGCATCCAGCTCTGGTATGAACATGACTCGGCCGCCGGATACTTCTCAGCCTAGCTGATCAGCCATGGCCTTGTTTTTGTACTTTCGGTTTATTGCAGCGTTTTTACCAAAATTCCATGTTGCTTTATGTTTGTCTATTTTGTCTGGAAATTAGATCCTTCCTCATGTATTGATGTACCATGATTGTCATGCCTCTTGTATAAGATAGAAGTCGACCTGAGCTACCGACTTCTAATCATGTACCAAGCTCACGTATATTTCTTAATATACTTCCCGGTTTCGACCAAAAACAAGGTAGAAAAGGTTAAAGGTGCACTAATCATCCACCCCATATGTTGGTTACATAACAGCACTCTTACACCATTCTCCAAAAAATAATAATTAAAAAAAAACAACACTCTTCCACCAAATCACAATTGCATTTTCGTAACAGTATACATGTTGACAAATAAGTGCAAGTCTGGAATCTCTTACTATGATAAAAAAAAATGGATGGAGCCAAGGGTAAATTGACATGAAAACCAATAAAATGTTTTGACACAAGTGAAAGGAGGAGAAGGTTCAAAGAGGAAGAGCATGGATCAATCAGCCCTCATCTGATCCCCCTTTTGTTCTAGCAATGACCTCTGAGCCGCAGACTAAAAGCATACAAACTCTGGAGAATTTCCTTCAGTTTCTCCTTGGCCTGGGGATCAATCAAGTTACCCTCACCATCGAATTTTGCAGGAGGCGCAAATGCATTCAAGAAAAATTCAGGTTTGTTGATGAAATGCAGGTCAAGATAGACACCAATTTGTCGGAGATGGTACTGTGATCTCCCACCACCAAAGCCTCCTCCAGCACTCACAATGGCAGCAGCTTTATCTGCCCAGCAGTTAGGCGGCCTAGATGCCCAGTCAATCGCATTCTTCAAAGGCCCTACCAAATACAGCAAGAAAACAAAGAGTTGGCAAACCTTTGAAAAAAAAAAGGAGCACCCCGACGATCTAGCAACTACATGATCAATGTATGAAACATAGCTTTGCGAAACAACAAGATGTCAGCTGTGAAAGACGCTTAGACAAATGCAATATCAGGACGGGTTTCATGAGATATAGCTTCCAATGACTCGCGCCACAAAGATCTACATGAGTGAAGAAGTAAATATAACCTGACATAATGCAAAACGGTAGCCAACACTACACTAATTGAACACTAATCTCTGCAGCCCTGCTAACCATATCTAAGAAAAACAGAATACAGAGTTTACATAATTACCATGCGAACTTCTTGACAAGACCTGAAAACAACAGAATGAAGACCAAGAAGAAGAATAAGAATACAAATGATCTTATGCAGATACCCAGAATAACCTTTTTGACACTAAAGGAAGAATGGCCGACAATAGGAGCAGAGCGGAGCCAATTTAAGTGCCAGACCATACCCACCTACTTCTAATTATTGCTTCTTTTAAGACACAACTACAGGAATAATAGTAAAATCAACCCATGTAGCACACCCATTTAAAGCAATACAACGTCATTATCATATTTCTGTTCTGTCCCATGTAATTTATCCACTACATTTTTCTAATCTGTATTTACCCAATTACAAAACTCTGAATGAACAAAGACAAGTGGAACATCAATTAACAGCAGACAGATTTGTTTTTTCCTTTAATTAACAAAGAATTAAATAGCATGCTTGATATGAGGAATTAAGCTACTCCAGGAACTGGATCAAAGCAGTTACAGGAGAAATGCTGGAGGAACTGAAGTTGGTAAAAACTATGAAGAATGATAGAGCATTTCCAAAGGGTCGATGTCTAAAGTCCATTACTGAAAAAAGGTTAATAGCGAAGGTGAGAGTGATATGGGTATGGTGAGGTAAATATGGTAACTGTAAAGAATAGAGAGAGAGAGAGACAGAGAAGGGTACCGGTGACAGAGTAATTATACTCTGGGGAGGCAAAAAGTACGCTATCAGCTTCAAGGATTTGGTTCCTGAAAGCTTCAACAACTGGTGGGTAAGTTCCATTAACTTCAAGATCAGTGTTTAGCATTGGGAGAGGGGATATGTCTATGTACTCGATCTGCAAACCATTCAAGGACGACTCCTCCTGGCTCAGCTGGATTGCTACATCAAAACAACCAAACACATTAAAGAACCAATCTTTTATCCTTTATCAACAAGTCATCAAGAAAAGACAACCAAACGCAAGAAGAGCGAGGGGTTTAATTAACTACCAGAACGAAGGAGGCCGCGGTTGAAGGAGCCTTTACGAAGAGACCCACAAAGAGCGGCCACTTTAATCACTGGTTTTGCTGCCAACTCCATCAAGTGTTTTTCTTGGCTCTTTGACCTTTTTGCCTTTGCGTTGTAGTAAGTTCGTTCTTTCCACTATTTTTTTTTTTTTTTTTTTGAATCAAGGAGAGATATATTGATAATCAAATAGTTACATCAAAAGGGGTTGGAGATGCTCAACAACCCGATTATCCTTCTTAAGAACATCCATCAGATTGTCCGGAGGGTCAAAGAGGATGGTTGAACCTAATCTACACCGAGAAGCATACTTAGCCATAAAATCAGCACCACAATTAGCTTCTCTATGTATAAAAGAGATTACGACCTCCCAGGACCTCTTGAGGATGGGCTTTATTTCCCAACAACAATACCAAGTTCAAAATCCTCATCAAAAGAGGAGTTGACCCATTCAACAGCAACCTGACAATCAGATTCCACGATGAGTTTGCGGATATCCATTGTCCAAGCCCGACGTAGGCCCTCCAAAATAGCCAGTAATTCCGCCCTCATTGGGGAACAAGCACCAAGGTTTGCAGCAAAGCCTGATAACCAATTACCTGTCCAGTCCCTAAACACCCCTCCTGCAGTAGCTAGCTCGTCGTCAAGTTGCACTGCCCCATCCACATTGAGTTTGATCCACCCTTTGGCGGGTGGGTACCAGTGCGCTTTGCTCCCGCCTGATTGCTGCAGGCCAGTCTTGCCACTAACACTAAAATGCTTCCAAAAGCCCTCAGCTAGTGTCAAGATAGAACGGGTTGGATTGGGGGGTATTACTTCAGGGCTGTCGAAGACATAACAATTTCACCATGTCCACAGTTTCCAGCATGTCACACCAAAGGTAACATGCCACGGGACTTGTCTTGATGAGAGAGAATGGCAGGATAGGTTCTTTGAAAGCCATGCACCCAAATCCAGTCGGAAGAAATCCTCAAAGTCATTACTTGGTAGTAGAAGTCTCCAAACGTCCGTCACAATGGTGCAGTCCCTTAGCATGTGTAGCATTGTTTCAGCTTCCCCTCCATATAGAGGGCACAAGTCTGTGGCCGACATGTGGCGCCTCATACAGGTAGTATTTGTCAAGAGACGGTCATGATAAACAAGCCACAAGAAAGAGCACACCCGCAATGGGCCTGGCCATCTCCATATAATGTTCCACAGGTTGTCCATGGAGCTCCATGAATCAGATTCTAGCTCCCTATAAGCTGACCTGATTGAGAATTGCCCTTTCGGATTAGGTGCCCATTTAATGTGGTCAGCTCCCCTTGTAGGTGAAGGGGGAAGTTGGGCCCAGATGCGTAGGCAAGTCTCTCGAGGCAGATATTCCTGGAAAACTTCCCAGTTCCACAATCGATACTCATCTGTCATGTCAGCTACAGAGAATTCCAAGATGGTAGAAGGTGGTGTCTGGACTGTTGCCTCCAAAAGGGTTGATGTCGAATCCAGCCATCTGTCATGCCAGAAGCGTATATGTCGTCCATCACCAATGGACCAGGCCAACTGTTGATAAA
This sequence comes from Turnera subulata, assembly GCA_028386065.3. NCBI lineage: Eukaryota > Viridiplantae > Streptophyta > Magnoliopsida > Malpighiales > Passifloraceae > Turnera > Turnera subulata. Next base: position 17,062 of record JAKUCV010003021.1, read on the forward strand.
TCTGACCCCATACCTTGCAGATCCCTCTCCAAGTGCTGGAGCCATTTCTGGGTTGTACTTCAGGGGGGAGTTGAACCTCGTCCAGAAGATATTTGCTTCGTAATAAACGAACCCAGAAAGAGTCGGGTTCCTGCAGAATTCTCCAAACTAGTTTCATAATCAAAGCTTCATTTACAACCCTCATTTTCTTAAGTCCTAATCCACCACAAGCTTTCGGTTGGCACACTTGATCCCAATTCACCAAGTGGACCTTCCGTTGGTCAGCTATGGATCCCCAAACAAATTGTTGACATAAGCTATCCAATTTATCACAAATAGTGCGAGGTATCCAAACAGATTGCATTGTGTACATAGGTAAGGTTGAGAGGACCGAGTTAGCCAAGGTGACCCTTCCTGCGAGTGAGAGCCTAGAGGCTGCCCATCCACTCAGCCGTTTCTGCACTTTGTCGATAATATGACCGTATGTGCTCTTTGTCACACGACCATGAATAACAGGGACTCCAAGGTATTTTCTAGATTGGAAGTGAGCTGGAAACCGAAAGTGTTGCTGATGTTCTTGGCCAAGAATCGAGGGGTATTTTTGGAGCAAAATACTCTTGTCTTAGTACTGCTCACTTTTTGACCTGAAACCTCACAGAAAACATTTAAGCATTTTGAAATAACAGCCACCTGCTCCATAGTGGCCTCTGCAAATAGAATTAAGTCATCCGCAAAAAAGATATGTGACAACGGCGGCCCTCCCCTACACAGAATGATGGGCTTCCAACGACCATTGTCCACCGCGGCTTGGATAAGATGACCAAGTCTCTCCATACAAAGGACAAAAAGGTATGAAGAGATTGGGTCGCCTTGTCTAATGCCCCGAGACGGCCGGAAGGATGGGGAAGTGGTCCCATTCCACAAAATTTGCATAGATGTTGTAGAGATGCACTTCATCAACACCCCAATTAAATGAGCCGGAAAGCCGACCTCCTCCATTGTGTCGCGGATGAAAGGCCACTTAAGACGGTCATACGCCTTTTCAAGATCAATCTTGATGGCCATGAATCCAGTACCCCCTTTTTTCTTACGCATGGAATGGGTGACTTCCTGGAGTAAAATCACATTGTCCGTAATTTGCCTCCCAGGGACAAAGCTACTCTACGTAGGCGACACCAATCGGGGGAGGAGATGTTTGAACCAGTTGACAATGGTTTTGGAAATGACCTTGTAGAGTACATTACATAGGCCGATAGGCCTGAACTGCGCCATATTCTCGGGTCTGTCCACCTTGGGGATAAGCGCGATAAATGTTAGATTCAGTGCTGGTTCCCACCATCCCTGCTCCAAAACTTTCTGCACCAACTGAACCACTCCAGATTTAATCACATCCTATTGGGATTGAAAGAAAAGAGGATTTAGGCCATCAGGTCCAGGTGCCTTTAGAGGTCCCAACTGGAAGATACTCGCTTTGACCTCCTCTTCTCTTACTGGCATGCACAGTGCCTCATAACCCTGTTCATCAAAGGGCGGGAAGCAGTGTGTGGGAAGGGTCAGATTAGTGGAAGTCCCGTCATTCATGAACAACTGATGATAATATTGGGTTGCTATCGAGCACAGCTGGGCCGAATCACAAACCCACTCCCCATGTCTATCTTTAAGAGCTAGCACTTGGTCATGTTTCCTCTTGACTACTACAAAGGCATGGAAATATGAAGTGTTACGGTCCCCAGCAGCAATCCATTGGCTCTTGGACTTTTGTCGCCAGAGAAGTTCCTCCTGCATGAGAGTACTTTCTAACTCCAGCCGCAGTTCGGATTCCAATCTGGTGAGGTATTTAGATGGTCTGGAACTAAGATACCGATGTCTACCTTCCAGACGTGAGTAGAGTTTACGCTTTCTGGTATGAATATTGCTGAAGACTTGCCTATTCCATACAAGAGCTTCCTCGGAAAACTTCTTTGATGCAATTAGAGGATCATCCGCAGGGGCCCAGGCTGTCTCAACAAGTTGCCGAAAGTCAGGATGCGTGAGCCAACATGATTGGAATTTGAAAGGTCTCTCTGTTTTGGTTGAAGTTCTGGGTACAGACGAACGCCAAAGGATGGGCCTATGGTCCGAGCTGATCTGGGGGAGGTGGACAACAAAAGACTCAGGGTACTTTATAACCCATTCGATGTTGCCCAACACTCTATCAAGACGGGCTAGTTGTCCTGCCCATTTCCAGGTATATTGTGGCCAAGAAATACCCAAATCAACAAGTTTAGCCTCATTCACACAGTGCACAAATGGGACATCTGGAACTCCGTTCTTTCGGAACCTAGTAAGTCTTTCAGTATCGGCAAGGATGGCATTGAAGTCCCCTGCCAGTATCCATGGCTCCTTGATAGAGTCAGCCAGAATACAAAGATTATTCCATAAGAATCGTCACCATTTCGCCTGTGGGCTACCATACACAGCAGTGAGTAGGAAATTGTGTTCTCCAAAGGACACCCGGCCATGTATGAACTGAGTGTGATTAAATAAGACAATAAATGTTGTCACCCGACCATTCCAGAGAATCCAAATACCCCCTGCAAAACCCCTTGCGTCTACACGGTGGGAGTGGGTAAATCCTAAGCTCCGAATTATCCGTGAGGCCTTAGCACCACTGATTCTCGGTTCCGTAATGATTATAATATCAGGCTTATGTATGCGACATAGGCCCTTCACTGTAGGAATGAACTGGGTTTTGCCAGCGCCCTGACAGTTCCAAGAGATGAAAGATATCATGTAAAAATGTATTAAATGAGAAGGAAAAGGAAAACTGTACAGAGTCAGTTGCATGACGCAGGTCTTCATGGGGAGGGGTAAATTGCAGTTACTCCTGTTAGTAATATGCCCAAAAGCCAATCATGGATATTTATTTATAGTCATGTTCATACACTTTAAGGTTATTCCAATAAGTATCGTTTATGAGATAAACGCTTGCACATACTTATAACCCTAGAATATTTCATATTCTTAAATGTCCCTAGTCGATTATTATTACGGATGGGTTATAATAATAAATTAAGACTAGCGTATGTTGAGAATTGCATATGTGATATGAATTCTACATACGGGTACAAGTTGGAGAACTTGT
>JAKUCV010003021.1:26997-78013 GCA_028386065.3 Turnera subulata
ACTAATTCCTTTAGCATTTGTGTGTGGTTAGTAGTGATCAGATCACTTGCTCTTTTGTGGTTATTCTCTGAGTTTTGTTCTTGAGAGTTCAGACTTGAGAGCCTTGAGAAAACACACACACATCACCATCTTCTTCTTTGAGAAAGAAGTAGAAAGACACCACACAATGCTCCCGGAAATTCTGTTGCTAGCACATCAGTCCGGGAGTGCTCGGAAGCTGGGTCGTGTGACGACACCACCTTGATCACAGTTCGTGTGGATACCGTAGAGGAGCAGGTCTTCTTCTTGCTCTAACTGATTCGTTCCAGCCTTCGTCTTGGTCTAGATGATTTGCTCCAGCAGTTGGGTGAAAGACCTCAACCGAACAAGGTACGAAATTTTGTTATACGGTTTATATGCTTCACATGTGGTTCTTGGTTTAGTTTCCGTGCTTCCGCTGCGTGGTTCATGTTGTATATGATAGTCATATTGCTTACGGAAACTTACAACTCCCCCTGTCTGAATATCCATATCACAGCTCTGGTCCTCGGGCGGAACCACCTCCATATTGCTACAACCCTGGTGCTCCAGCCCAGTGTTTGCCGCCTGAGGAGCCGTCTCTACATTCTCCTCTATATCCATGTTACCCTGGTGAGCGGATGGCTTTGTGGGGTCTGGTGGTTTGGGGGGGTGGACATTGGACAGATTGGAGGGGTGGTGGTTGCCATGTTGTTGCTGTGTGGAGGGTTGAGATAGGGAAGAAGAATTGACCAAGGTACGATGCTGTGACTCCGGCAGGGCTATGACAGTATGGTTTGCAGTTTGGGGTGGGTTAAGTTTTTCTTTGCCTTTGACAGAAGTTCTTGGGTTTTTTGTATCACTTGCTTGGGTAGGCTTTGATGGGATAGGCTGGGCCTTTAGGGGGGCCTGTCCTTGGGGCTGCAGTTTTGGGGTGTTTGAGACTTCCTTAGGAGGGATGCGTGGAGAAAGAGATTGGGTAGTCGGGTTGATGGGCTTTTTAGTTGCTGAGGGTTTTCGAGTAATGGTCTTCTGTTTGATGGGCTGTGGTGTAGCTAGGAGTGGTGGTTGGGCTGTGAAAACAGGATTGGCCAAGTTGTTGGAAGGGCTGACGTCATCAGAAGTGAAAGTCGCCGCCGGATCCGTCAGGTCATCCGAACTAAGCGCCCCAAATCTGTTAGTTGCAATAAAATGGGAGTTTCCAAAGACAGGGGTTCTCACCGGTTCGGAAGTCTTCTTCAGAGGCCTACGTTGACGTGGAGCAACGTTCATCCAGGCACCAAGGTCCCCTCTTTTGGGGGGAGGTTGGGGAGGTGAAGTACCTGATGAGGAAGAACTGGATGGAGCTGGGGGTGCTAGATGTTCATTATTCATTGGAAGCACATTACCCTGTTTGTGCTATGTGCATAAATCTTCACTATGGCCTATGTAGCCGCAATTGTAGCAGATCTGAGGGAACCCCTCATAGCTCACCCGGATTACCTCTCCTTCTAATTTAATTGTTCCTCGCAACGGCTAGGTAAGGTCAACTACCACTGCCATCTTAGAAAATTTGCCCCTATGTGTTTTCTCAGTATGGTAATCAACCTTCACAGTGGACCCAATAATGTTTCCCATGGTTTTAAGGATGCGTGAATGATATCTGTTGAGCGACAGGTTTGGGAACCTGACCCAAACAATGGCCCTTTCCACTTTCCCCGTTGTTGCTCGGAACCCAGGGGTTCAGGGCTGCACACTTAGTGCATGGCCGAATATGGTCCATGGTCCATCAACCAAAGCATGGAGATAGTCTTCGTTACTCATGAAACGAATAATAAAAAAGTTGTTTTCCATATCAATAATCCGGTAGGGGCTCGCCGTCTTCCACATAGTGTGCAGCTTGGACTGGAGTACCTTGTAGCCAATAGATCTACCCAAGAGTTTCACCACAACAGCACTTTGCCAAGGTTTATCCAGCCTCTTCTTAAAAGTCTTTGACAGTTCAATTGAAGGACCGTCGGCTTTCTCCTTGACTATCACATCCCCCTCTTCAAAGTCCGACTCCTCCTCTTCAAGCCAATTTTCGTCATCGCACGCAGCATAAGAACCAGCAGCGAGCTTATCCCTGTAGGAAGTGGCCGATGGGGGTGTCGAAGAGGAGGAATCTTCCATCGGCTTCTGACTCGAGTCTTCCATAGTCTCCTCGGGAGATGCTTCAATTACTGTCCCATCAGCTTTCAGACGGACCTTCTTTGTCATCCAATCATCTTTTGCTGGAGAATTAGGTGAGGCAGGGGGTGGTTCTGGGCGTTTGGAATCGTTGGGGGACATGAGCACCGGTGATGGTGGAGAATTCCTCTCTGTTTCTTTTCTTTTTTCTTAAGAAAATTATTTGTTCATACTTTTCTCTACTGTTCTTTCCACTATTATGTATGTGTTGTTTGTGTTTCTTTTATTCTCTATGTTTGAGTCCTATTTACTCTTTCTATCTTATTCAAAAAGACAACGATGGCAAACTGAAAAATAAAGGCCAGCCAGTAGACTGAGTAGTAGTAGGTAGTGTGTTTTTTTTTTTTAGTTAAATGCAAATTATCATCTCTCTTTTGGAAAATAAATTCCACTTAACTTAGAAACTGGTATTTTAGTACCTCAAATATATTATCTTAAACTTGTTAATTCTTTGCATTTGAACCAATCTAAGGCCCAATTTGGTACGCGGGACAGGACGGGACAAAAAAATTTGTCTTGCGTTTGGTGCAACATGGATGGGACGCGAGTTTGGGACATGACTGGAGAGGTTGGGACAGATTTACAAAATTTCTATCCCCTCCAACAGCTATGGACACGAGGGAACAAGACGGGACAAGACTTTTTTTTCCAATATTAACCCTTCCTAATTTGTAATAATCTCAAAGTACCCTCTAATTATAATAAATTTAAATTTATAAATAGTGATAATAATAGTAATAATATTAAAATTTAAAATAAGTATTATCTTAATAATATTAAATGTACTAAATATTAATAAAAAAATATTAAATATAATATTAATATTATTCAATTCTATTCACTTTAGACATCATTGGGTGAAATCATTTTTGAAGGATTAAGTTAGAATTAAAATAAATAATAATAATCATCGGTTATTAAATATTAAAACAATATAGTGTTCCTTAACTGAAAGCTCATCAATCATTTTACCTTTTAATTTTTACTTCAAAAATATTAAACATATAAAAATGTTAATTTTAAAATTTTAATATCTAAATATTCATAAATTTTTATATCTAATAATTTTTGTCACTAGGTTGTTGGTGTATATATTTTATTGGAGGTGACGTATACCAAAAATGACAAAAAATACGTTAAAATTGTATTATGGGCAAAATAGATATTATATAGTTTAGTCCACATGACAACCATTTCTGTCCATAGCATATCAAACAGCTTTTCAAGACACAGTCCAGTCCAGTCCAATCTAATCCAATCCAGTCCAGTCCCATCCCATCATGTTCTGCAACCAAACGCAGCCTAAGGTTCAACCGATTTATTAATCAATGGTGGTGATGATGAGGCGTGGTTTATCAAAAATTTTCAAATTAATTTTTTAACTTTTAAAAAATAAAAAAAAACACTCAAAAAAAATCCTTCCCACAATGCCTCCCTTGCTGCCTCCTCCATCACCCCTGAAAAGCGAAAAAATTTCCTGCAAAACTCAATATGATCTAGAAGAGATGATTTCAAGCTCTTTACTCAAAATTTGTATTACAAACTCTTCTCTAAATATAAAGAAAAGAACAGACCACAGTAGTGGTGCTCCTGAGATATAGACAAATATTGGTCAGATTCTGTTATCAAATTTTCGCATATTGTTTTTCCATTGTGCATTAGTGATATAGTATTCAATATTCGATACTTTTGTCCCGGGTTATAGGTTGTGAATTTTTTGTTTAATTCACTATTTGTTCGTTATTGTGGGAAAATTGCCCAAGTTTTCTTCAACAATTGGTATTTAATACTCTTCTCTAAATACTAAGAGCATGTCGCAATAGTAGTACTCCGTAGACGTAGGCAAATATTGGCCAAACTCCGTTATCAAATTTCCAGGTGTGTTCCTTCCTTATCTCTTTTATTATTCGACCTATTGTTCTTCAGTTATGCATTAGTGATATAGTATTCAACATTCAATACTTCTGTCTCGGGTATAGGTTGTGAATTTTTCTATTTAATTCACTATTTGTTTTTTACTGTATGGAAATTACCGGAGTTTTCCCCAACAAATGATTTCAGGGACTTCACCTTAACTCCACATTCAAACCATAATCACAATCTAATCCCAGTAGGAGATGACGAGCGGCTTGGAGGCGCCACGGGAGATGGCGTGGGGGTAGAGGAGCATTTCATCGAGGGTGACGGGGCAGGTGGTCTTGTGGCCGTGGACTACCTCTACCCACTGTGTCGTGTATAGCACCGATACCACCAACCGTTGCGGTGGTGACAACGAACTCCAGCTCAACACCACACGATTGAGCGAATCAACATCTACTACAACAAAGCTAGTTGCGCCTGCATCGTCTTGCACACCAACCTCATGGATCTCGAGCCTAGCACCTTGGACTTTGTCTGGTCTCATGTTGCTTTTTTAGAATATAAATTATTTATTCGTGGTTGTGGTTTGTGTTTGTAATGGTTGAATTTTTAGTCGCAAGGATTCAATTTTTGGTGTGCAGAGGTTGTGGTGGTTAAAATTAGAGCATCTAGCTTTGCTAATCTCATCTCTTCATTGCTACATTCCTTCGTAGGCTTAGTGGGTCTGGAGTAAGGATTTAAAACAACCTTCACATCTCTAGATCCTGATTCTAAAGAAAGATTTACATCCTAAACTTCCAACAACTAAAATTGAACTGATACGGGGGAGTGAATTATCTTTTCAACTAATCACAGATATGGTTTCGGAAAAAATCACATCGCTGGTTGCAGATAGAAACCGTAGCATGCACTCATATGAAACTCCCTATAATAAATCATGTAAATGATTTTGAGTGGTTGCCCCCTATAATAAGTCTTTTAAATGATTTAGAGTGGTTCCCCAATCCCGGATACATTCACTACCTAATGGTCCCACTTTTAAGATTTCAAATTCATATTATACCAGGTTTTTATAGGTGCTACGGTTTTTATAGGTGTTGCGGTTTTTATAGGTGCAACCTTAACTTTTACATGCTTTTATAAGAGCAGTTCTGACATAAGCTTTTCGTATGCTCAGCTCTAACCTTCAGTAAGCTTTTTCACATACTTAACTCTAACTTATAATCAAGCTTTCATAGGTTTACTCCAAACTATGCTCAAAACTAATCTTAACTTGTACCAAGTAAGATTAGTTCCTAATCTCACTTATAACCACCTCAACAAGATAACTATGAGTGACTCACTCAAGAAGCGCTTACAAAGGGTTCAACGTAGAAGAATCTCACAAGGTAAGTTTAATTTGAATCTTAGAATCTCTCAAAGTATGGTCCACAGATACTAGATCTTCAAATCACAAAATCTTTCAAAAGTGTGGTCTCCACCTTTCAGAGAGGTTTTGGACCTTTTATACAGACTCTAAGGAGGGCCTCTTCTTCCAATGTCTCCAAACCTTTCAAATTTGACTCTTCTACTCCATTTGACTATGTTGGGCACATTTTTGGAAGTCTCTCTTTTATCAACTCTTTAATTAAAAAATCATTCCATTTTTGGCAATGGAAGGACCACTTGTGGACCGTGGGCTATTGGTGAATCATAGAGGACAGATGCAATGGCTCTAAGATTTTTTTTCAACTCTAATTGACAACACATTAGTCGTAGGTGGTTGAACTTTAATGGCTGTGAAGACCACTAGACATTATTAAAGAAAAGAAGAGAGAGAAAATGTTCTCTGACAACTTATCTCTCCCTTGGCCAGCTTTCTTAACCATTGGTGGTTGATTTTTATTGGCTGTAAGAACCATTAGCAACTTCTAAAAAAAAGGAAACAATGACTGTCACTGCTCATGGTTTTTATGGAACCATGCTGGTCGGTTTTGGTATAAACTATATTTCTACTTTACAATTAATCAACACACAATGAAAACATCCAAACCAGCTTGTTTATCATCAAAACTAATAACATGTAAAGTCTTGCCTTAATGATTGTTAAGATGAATCAACACGGGACCTTTCTAAGTTGATTTGCCCTTACTCACATATTTCTGAGGAAAACTTCCCAGGAGGTCATCCATCCAAGAATTGTTCTAAGTCAGGCACCTTTAACTTTGAAGCTTTTATGGAATGGGCATCGAACAAGTATGTGCACCTTATTGATATAGTTAGTACCTATCAAACCATTTAAGCTATTCTCAATTGACAGTCCCACACCTGTACAACTTCAAAATCACTTCTTTTGAGCTATTCTTAATTATACAGTCACATACCCGTATAATTACGAAGTCACTCAACTGTGTAGTCCCATCCCTACACAATCTCAGGATCTCTCTTATTCAAGTGTTTATTCAGTTCATTCATGTGCCCCTCTGTTTAGAAGCCTTCCAGAAGCCGCTCCTTGTCCATGCTCACCCCGACACCGGCATACACTTCCTGTCCTCATCGACCTTGGGTGTCACATGCCCACCAGCTTCCACTAGGTTTGTTCCTGAACCCCGCACCATACTAGGAAAGTTCTAGAGCTCCGCTACCAACTGTAACGTCCCGGCTTGACGACCGTCACTACGGACCAACACAGGACTTTTCCAACATTCTTTGTCCTCACTTGCATGTTTTCAAGAAAAATTTCCCAGGTGCTCACCCATCCGAGAATTGCTCCAAGTCAAGCACGTTTAATTTGCGAGTTTTTAAGGAATGAGCACCGTAAAGGTAGGTGCACCTTGTTAATATAGTTAGTACCTATCAAACTATTTAAGTTGTTCTCAATTATGCAGTCTCATACCTGTACAATTAGAAATCGCCCAATAGTGTAGCCCAGTCCTTATACAATCTTAGAATCTCTCCTATTCGGATGTGGAATCAGCTCATTCATGTGCCCCACCATCCATAAATCTGCTAGAAACCACTCCTTGTCCATGCTTACCCCAGCACCGGCGTACATTTCCCGCCCTCATCGACCCCGGGTGTCACATAATCAGACATCACTAAACATGATTAATCATAGATTAAAACCAATTAGATAATTAAGCCCATGTTTAGGGTAACAATAACTTTAAAGTCGAGGACAATATGTTCCTTAACTGGTATTAGTCTAACCATTAGAAGCAATCTTGAAAGGGTAATGACTCATATATAAGAGACCCTAACCTGAAGAAAAGACACAAGGGAGTATAGACTAGGACATGTTCATTTGTTTGAGAAACAAGAAACATATCATTCAACACCATCAACGCATCAACTAAGTCCAAACAAGGCATCAAAACACACAAATCAAGCTGGGATTTGGCACCCTAATCTATCATCAATGTGGGGTTGGCCAAAATAGTAAGCGACTTGGTTCTATTTAAACGACATTTTGGGTTCGAGTCATCTTGTATGTAGAAAGTCTTCATTGAGAGAATTACCCACCATAACTAGATTTGCAAGTCGGGTTGAATTCAGATTAGTCAGGGTAAAACTCCAAATACCAGTTGAGAAAAAAAACCTTGTATTTAACATCATTGGATTCAACACCACCATTAATGGGTGAGCTGAAATTCTTTTTTTTTTTTGTGCACATCAAATATCAAGCTTTCCGTTCCAATATCAATTTATCAACATCATAAAGCTACGATTTGCATTTCTTCAAAATATTCCTAGCATCAGATTCACCAAAGTCAAATAGGTTTTGAGCATAAAAGTAGGACCTCTTCGACGACTAATTATAGTGACCATACCTATTTCACCTTGGGACCCACTAAAATGACATTACTAACAAAAAAAGAAGCACATAAACATGCGAATTCGTAAGCCCAAGGAACCAATTCAACAACACTACAACAAGTGTGTGTAAATTAATTGAGTTTCGGGAACTTGCCCGGAATTAGCTAATAGTGTACCGCACTCAGTAGTTTTTGAAAGATAATGTATACTCTAGCTTCTTAACTCAATTGCAAAAACGCTATTACAAAAGCAATTTTTAATCTGGGAAAAGAATGAACTTAGACCAACGACATAATGTTTTGGAAGATGACAATTACGCTTCCAAATTCAAACTTAAGGGACAGGAAAGGTAAAATAAGACAAAAAATCAAACCTTTTAGGATTAAAGGTTTTGTTCTTGGTACTGTTGAGAATAAATTTCCCTTCGCTTGATGGGCCTCCCAGGATCATACATAAAATTATAAAAGAAATGCCAGAAAATTAAACAGACACAAAATTTATAGTGGTTCGGCCTTAATCTTGTCTACATCCACACTTTACGAATATTATCACTAATATTCAACAATATTAGTACAACTTTGGTGGGAGCAAAAGCTCCACCTACAATACTGCATTAGGAGAATAAACACCATCTACACTGCTAACTCCACTTTATCAAGGAGAACAAGAAACACTAATCCATATTGTTTTTCTACTCCTCTTGCCTATGGAGCATCTTCAATTCTGCTCTTCTTCATCTGTTGCAGCAGGGTATGACACCAATACCCTTTTCTTTCTCTTCTTCATTTTTCCTTTTTCTTCTTATTCTTCTTCTTTGGTTCGTGAACCTGGCACAAGCCCTAGTGTTTGTAAACACAACAAAATAACCGTAGGTAATAGGAATCCAAATTCGACCATCGTTCAAAGCTCAAAGGGGTTACCAAGGGTAAAATTGATATAGTGAAGATAAGAAGGCAAATTTAAGTTCAGCAAAAATAGCCTATATCAGGTCCTAGATACACCGTAATACTTTTAAAAATTTTGCCTCAAAAGAAGGCAAGAGCTGGTTCTAAGATAAACAATAAAATAGGTACTCTATTAGGGAAAAATGATTGGCATTGGTTACCTCAATGACGTCATGGATTCCACGTTGATTTTTTAACTATCATCCTGTACATACTAAATCTTAACTAAAGGAGAAGTCGGGAGAAAGGTAATCAAGTCATCACAGGAATTGAAACAGGATTAGTCACAATATGCTTAATAGTAATCAGAATATGCGCAAGAACACAAGAAGACATACATAAATTTTGAAGCATTGCATTCAATCAAAGTTTTGGCCACAAAAATGCAGTGCAGAAACTAAAACAAAAGAGTGAATTTCTATCCCCCCCCCCCCCCCCAAACTTAAACAACACAGTGTCCGCACTAGGGATAGAATCAAAACAACATACACACATAACAAAAGAGAAGGGATCACCCTACCCCTTCCCCGAACTGTTAAACATAAACGAAACAAGAAAAACAGAACAGAACCAAATATATAACAGAACCAAAGGACGATGCAAGCCATGAAAACCCGAGCCAAATCACTTTTCCTTATGCTGGAGAATCAATAGGCGCATCTGCTCCAAGTTAACCCGCAGCATCTCCGTTCTCACCGCCTCTCGCTGCAGTGCCACCCGAGTCTCATGCTGCAACAGTTCAATTCTGGAAATGATCTCCTGGAAATTCCTGTCTAGATACCCTCAAAGTTCCCCTGACCCTACAGAGGAGCCTGTCTCCGGGTGCTTGCCTTTGCCAGACTTTCGCTTATCCAAAAAGGACCTATCCACAGAGGGATCACAAGTGATAGGTGCTGGGAGTGGCTTTACAGGGCGAAAGTCAACTTGGAAGTTCCTGGCCAACCCGGTGATGAACCCTGGGCAACCCAGTGTGGGGTAGGAGAGATGATGGCGGAACTGCTTGAAGATAAAACTCCTGATGTTCACCGCTTGCCCGTTCTCAAAACACCACAATAAGAAGAGCTCCTTCGTCTGCACCACTTGTATATCATTAGCTCGACAGAAGATTGTCCGAGCCAGCACATGATAAACATACCAAAGTATATAAGTGCGTAGCTGGTGGTGCTAGATGTAGAAGCATTATACTTGCCAGCGGTGGGGGCGAGATCGGCCTAGGCGGTGCGGATGCTGTAGTCAGGAGGTGGAGCTCTCAAACCTGTATTGTCAAACCCAAAAATGAGATTGAACTCAAAGAGGGTCAGGCAATGGGTTTGGTTAGATAGCCGAAAAGAAATGTGCTCCTGGATCCCTTTGGCCACATCCTCCTCCACATACACCAAGCTCCCATAGAACTCCTTCGTCAGATTCACAAAACTGGGTTCAGCCAAAGCTCCAAATCCCACCCATCCAATTTTCAAAAATAACTCATCAATTTGGGGCTTCAACCCATAGGCTTCGTGTGTCTGTGCATCGAAGAATCGGGATGGGAGTACCTTTTTTGTAGCTTGCTGTTTTTGCTGCTGCTCATGGAAATCTGAGAAAAGAAGAGGCCCGGATACCTGTAGGCCTTAGGAGTGGTAGAGTTAGGTGCACTGTCCGGTTCCAACAGAGGAGGGTACAGCGGACCGCGACTTGGTCTTCTTTACAAGAGTAGTCGGTGGAGTATGGTCGGCGTCCTTTCTCTTCTTCTCGCGAGACACCGCCGTTCCACTGGCCCAGGAAGCCCGTTGGGTGGCGTCACGCTGGCTCCGGCGAGTGGGTAGTGGAGTAGAGGTACGCAACAAAAGTGGAGCAACATGAGTGGTCTAAGAGGCGGTGAGATCCACCAAGTCCTCGTCGTCTGCCGCCGCAGTGAGAGGAGGTCTCGTAGGCGGCTCGAATGAGGAATGAGTAGGGGATGGTGGAACCGAATTGGTAAAAAGAATTGGGGAATCGGGTTGCTTGACATGGGGGGTTTTTGCGGGTAGAGAAAGAGGGAGTGTCATACCAGGGGAGAGGGAGGATAATGTCTGGATCGATCTTAAGTAATGGGGAGTAGGGTTTGGTGGTTGTGGTGATGGTAGTGGAGGAGTTTGGGTGTTCCATGGTTGATGTGTGGTGGAGAAAGAGGGAAAAATCAAAGATTTGGGAGAAAGAAAGTGTGTTTAGGGTTTCAGGATTATGTGTGGTGGATAAAGGGGGTGAGAGTGCATCCCAATTTATGGAAATACGAAAAGGCGGCGAAAAGTGACCACCCAAATCGTCATAGTGCCAATTATCCCCCTTTTCTTTAACTGTTCAATATCAACTGTAGCAACCTGTCTCTCCACAAAGCGTTGATTCCTCATGCAGATGTTTTGGCTCGAATTTTCATATTTGAAAGAGTGCATGAATGCAGGGGTATAAATGTCATTTTGCACAACAGCACACCAAAACGCATAGCACAGCAAGCAGATTCATATAAAAGAAAAAAATACGGAGAAAGGATAGAAATTGCTTCACTAGTTTGTCTAAAGGACCTATATTGTGCAGTTAGTGTTGTTGATGCAGGTTGGCACATACGCCCCCCGTCTTTTGTGTTTTTGTGCTTTCTCTACTTTTTATCGCTTCGAAAATAGCAGAAACAAAAACGAAAACGAAAAGAATGAAAAATAGGATGTGATCAAATTAAAGAAAATGTAACAAGGCCTTGGGTTACCTCCCGAGAAGTGCTTCTTTAATGTCTTTTAGTTGGACACAAGCAGGTTACCTTGCGGATCATTCTATAGGAGGTGCTGCCAGAGACGCTGTAACTGTCTCCCCTAGTGGCTCATTAGGAAAGTAGCGTTTAAGCCTTTGATGATTGACTTTGAAGATATTGCCATCCCCATTTCGGATCTCCACAACACCATGAGGAAGAACCTGTACCACAGTGTAGGGCCTAGTCCAGCGAGACTTGAGCTTCCCAGGGGAAAGTCGAAGACGAGAATTAAATAGCAGCAATTCATGTCCTGGCTGGAACTTCCGGCAAAGGATGTTGCTGTCGTGCCATTTTCTGGATCTCTCTTTGTAGATGTGATTGTTCTCGTAGGCCTCCAAAAGAATTTCCTCTATCTCGTTAAGTTGTAGCCTCCTTTCCTCGCCAGCGGCTGTGGTATCGAAATTCAAGGCCTTAATTTCCCAGTAAACTCTATGCTCCAGCTCTACTGACAAGTGACAAGATTTTCCAAAGACAACTCTATAAGGAGTAGTGCCGATAGAAGTCTTATAGACTGTCCGATATACCCACAGTGCGTCGTCCAACTTCAAAGACCAATCCTTGTGGGTCTAGTGACAATTTTATCCAAAATGCGCTTGATTTTCCTGTTTATGACCTCAAAATGACCACTGGTCTGGGGGTGATAAGGTGTAGCTACTCTGTGTGTCACCCCATAACGAGTCAACAGCGTTGCAAACAGCCTGTTGCAGAAATGCGATCCTCCATCACTAATGATAGCACGAGGGACACCAAAACGTGTAAAGATGTTCTTCTTCAAGAACTCAGTCACCACAGATCCATCATTTGTCGGTGATGCAATGGCTCCCACTCACTTGGTCACATAGTCCACAGCGACAAGAATATAGAGGTTAGAATTTGAAGAAGGGAATGGCCACATAAAATCTATTCTCCAGACATCGAATGGCTCAACAAACTGCATGCCTTGGAGTGGTCCTTCGTGCCACTGTGAAATGTTGCCGGTGCGCTGTCATTGATCAAAGATTGAACAAATTCTTCGGCATCCCTGAAGAGACTTGGCCAGAAAAACCCCGAATGATGGACTTTAATAGCTGTCTTTTGGGCTCGGTAGTGACCCCCGTAAGGTGTTTGGTGACAGCTAGCAATCATCGACTAATGGGACTCGTCGGGCAAACACCGGCGAATAATACTGTCACCACAGAGTTTGAACAAGTAAGGCTCATCATAATAATAGTGCTTGATGTCACTAAGAAACTTTTTCTTCTGGGCATACTTGAGATCAGGTGGGAAGACACCACAGACAATGGATAGCGAACCAAGGATAGCCCTTGTCAAAAGCCACTGCGGCAGACCCTTCTGAGAACACTGTACCAGCTGTTGCAATAAGATACTCTTCTGGTAGGGTGTCATTAATGGGTAGAGCGTCTGCTGGAGCATATTCCCGATTCAGGACAATTCGGGACAAATGATCAGCTACAACATTTTTTTCCCCTTCTTGTCTCTAATCTCCAAGTTGAATTCTTGTAGAAGGAGGATCCAATGGATCAATCGGGGCTTGGCTTCCTTCTTGGCCAGCAGGTACCTAAGTGCGGCATGGTCAGTGTGGACAATGACTTTTGATCCAAGGAGATAAGACCTGGACTTGTCAATGGCAAATACTACAGCAAGTAATTCCTTCTCAGTGGTGGCATAGTTTTGTTGGGCATCATCTAATGTATGATTGGCATAGTATATGGCATGCAACTTGCCATCAAGCCTCGACTGCATGGTCGCTAGCATTGGACATAATTTCAAAGGGGAGGGACCAATCTGGCGGCTGAATGATCGGTGTTGTGAACAATGTTATCTTCAACCTGCGAAAAACATCTAAATAAGAGTGATCAAATACAAACTCGATATCTTTATTAAGGAGGTTTTTCAAATGTTTTGCAATCTTTGAAAAGTCCTTAATAAAGCGCCGATAAAAACCAGCATGGCCTAAAAAACTCCGGACAGTTTTAACATTGGTAGGCATAGGTAGCCGTTTAATTACTTCAATTTTGGCCTTTTCTACCTCAATACCACGCGCCGAGACTATATGTCACAACACAATACCTTCGCTTACCATGAAGTGGCATTTCTCCCAATTGAGGACAAGGTGTGTGTCCTCACAGCGCTGCAAAACCTTGGTTAGATTATTCAAGCAATCATGGAAGGAAGTTCCATAAACTGAGAAGTCATCCATAAAGACTTCCATGATATGCTCGATAAAATCAGAAAAAATAGACATCATACAACGCTGGAAAGTAGTAGGTGCATTGCATAAACCTAAAGGCATGCGCCTATAAGCAAAGTTACCATAGGGGCAAGTGAAAGTGGTCTTCTCTTGGTCATGAGGAAGGATGGGGATCTCGAAAAATTCTGAGTACCCATCCAAGTAATAAAACTGAGAGTGCTTGGCGAGATGCTCAAGCATCTGATCAATGAAGGGAAGGGGAAAATGGTCCTTCCTGGTGGCGCTGTTGAGTTTCCTAAAGTCGATGCACATGCGCCACCCTATAACAGTTCGGGTAGGAATGAGCTCATTATTGTCGTTACGAACCACTATCATCCCCCCTTTCTTTGGCACAACGTGGACAAGACTAACCCACGTGCTATCCATTAGATGGGGTAGATAATCCCAACGTCAAGAAGTTTTAGGATTTCCTTCTTGACGACACCCTTCATATTGTCATTCAACCTCCTCTGGTGTTCCACCGTGGGCATGCATCCTTCCTCCAAAGAGATGCGGTGCATACAGATAGAGGGACTTATCCCCTTAATATCTTCAATGGTATATCCAATGGCAGACCGATGCTTTTTAAGTACACCGAGCAAGGCTTTCTTCTCATCTGCAGAAAAGTCAGCACTAATAATCACAGGATAGGTTGAATTAGGGCCAAGAAAGGCATACCTGAGGAGTGGGGGTAGAAGCTTTAATTCTACCACTAGTGCCACAGGCTGTGCAATAGGATTGTCTACACTATGGCTCAACATTTTGAAGACTTGCTGTGAGGGATGGAGTATTGGAGAAGCCGATAATTGATGAGCTACGTCCCCTACAATGAGATCATCATCATCAGAACAGGTGCTTCTGGCCAGAGAAGCCAAAAGTGCATCCACAGTATTCGTCATAGGGCCTGTGTCATGGATAATTTCTTCCAAGTCATCTTCCAAAATTCTTACCATATAGCAGGCGCTTGCCTGAGCTTTAGATTTCATAGCCTTGGGAACATTAAAGTCCACAATCTCTTCTTCAACACGAAGAGTAACACTGCCATCCCTAGCATCAATTACAGCGCCAGTAAAGGCCAAGAAAGGAAGTCCTAGGATGATAGGGGTCTGCTCATCCAGCTTCATATCCATTATCACAAAATCACACGGAATGTAAAACTTCCCTACCTTGACAGGTACATCTTTCAACACCCCCACAGGATACTTTACAGAGCGGTCGGCAAGCTACAGCATCGTGCGAGTAGGCTTGATCTCTCCAAAATTCAGCTGTTATGCTGCTAATAGGGGCATCAAGCTCACACTAGCTCCCAGGTCACATAAAGCACGGTTAAAATTCTGGGTACCAACAAAGCACGAAATTCTATGCTGCCTTCGGCACTGTCTGCTGTTGGGACGCTGGTTCGGGTGCTGCTGACTTTTCCTTTTTGGTTCTTGGTGTTGATTCCTTTGCCGGTTTAGAACAGGATCAAGGAAATCCTTCCCACTTCTCAATGTCACAACTTGACATTGCTCTTTGGGATTTGCTTCTAATTTTCCTGGGAGCCTACCCTGTGGTTGCTGCAACTGAGCAGAATACTGCACAACCTGGTTCTCAATCATCTGGTTATGTGCCTTTAACATGCCAATTTCCTATGTCATCTTCTTCTGCTCATCCAATAGCTGCTTCATCATAACCATCATGTCCGGTGAACTTCCTTGTTGACTGCCCTGTGCACCACCTTGTCGAGGTTGCTGTCCCAGATTATAATACCCTTGGTTCAGATTTTGACGTCAACCCTGATTATATCCTTGGTTGTAGTTACCTTGTGGTGGATTAGGCCTCCGGTCAATGAAATTTGCTTCCTCAGAGTTATTGGCAGGACATTCAAGGAATGAATGTGGTCCGCCGCATATCTCACAGTTGTGGGACTGTCAGGCTGCACCTGTGCCACTGGCTATATGGATTTGGCAGAAAGATCCTTAACTTGCTTGGTGAGTGTTGCCAACTGGGCCTCCATATTTGTTTGCCGGTCTACATGATGGACTCCTCTTATATTGCGCCTTGGTTCATCATCCTCCCTAATAGTCAGCATGATTCACTTCACATCCTCGTACCTTGCCAGCTTAAACTTTCCTCTAGCGGCTGCATCAAGGGTGCGCCGTTCTTCAGTAGACATGGCTCGATAGAAGATACCTAGCAAGGTGGGAGGGTAAACCATATGGCCCGGACAGTACTGTATGAGATCCTAGATTCTCTCCCATGCCTCCGCCATGATCTCATCATGCATCTGCTTGAAGTTTCAAATTTCTCTGCGAAGCTCATCCATCTTGGTTTTTGGAAAGTACTTCTTCAAGAAGGCTTCTGCCATCTAATTCCAAGTGGTGATGCTGCCCTCGGGTAACGATCGCAACCATCTTCTCGCCCCATCCCTTAGAGAGAATTTGAAGAGATGCAGCTTCTTAGCATCCTCTGAGCAGCCATTAATCTTGGTTCTATTACAAATATCCAATAATTCTTCCAGATGCTAGTTGGGATCCTCCCGTTGTAACCCTCCGAATTGCTTGTTCTGCACCATTTGAACAAGATTAGTTCGGAACTCATATGGATTATTAATTTCAGGCAAGACAATAGCGCTAGTGGGAGTTTTGTGTTGGGGCCTCATGAGCTGGTGCATAGGTAAGTTCTGGAAATTCCAGAAAGGGTCAACATGCTCATTCCCAGCTTCATTCTGCTCAATTCATGGTGGAACAGCAGGAGCAGGAGGGTTGATGGCAGGGTCAACCACGACCGGGTTGATAATGTTCCCATCCGCGTGGGTCCTACCTCCCATCCTGCCTATTGTTGTTACCGGTGTTAAGAGCCATTCTAGCTTTCTCGGCTTTCTCCTTCGCCTTCTTCTGCTTAGTTTTCTTGCAGAGTTTCTTAGCAGTACTCTCAATATCAGGGATGTATACAAGATTAGGAATTTGGCTCCTAGCCTGCATGCAGTATGCGAGATACTGTGAGTACTATTGTCAAAGACCCTATCACAAGTAAATAATAGCGATCAGAAAGCAAAGAGAGCCTAATCAAAAATAAACACTAAGTAGAAGTGCTTAGACGCAGTCCTCGGCAACGGCGTCAAAAACTTGTTCACACAAAATACTGCAAGTGTACAACAAGCTGTAGAATACATGGTCGAATCACAGGGACTATGTAAACAGTACTATCCTTAGCGATTAGATTGATTAGACTTATAACAAATAAATAAATAATAAAGCTACGATTTGTGAGAAAGATTTCGATATATAAATAAACAACATATAAAAGAAAAAGATATCGATTAGAGTAAATTAGGGGACAGAAACCTAGGTTGTCCAGGGTTTACTATTATCCTATAAGTGACAATAATCCAAATTTCTTAGCAAACTGTTTCGATTACCTTGAAGGGCAACCCAACCTCAAATAACTACAGCCCGCTCTCGCCAGTACTGTAATCCTGCTCTAGTCTCGTTTTATCCGCTCTCGCTAGTATAAAACTATCCTAGAATGCAGTGACGTTGTACTAGGTGTTGTCCCCTCAGTCAAACTAATGATTCCTCTCGGTCAACCAGTAGTTTGAAGGTTTATTACAGATAAGTCAGAAAACCTAATTTCACCTTTCAGTTCTTCACTCGGTTGTCTCAAATAACACTAAAGGGTGATCAAGCCGATAATGTTGTGAAGTGTGCTGTAACAAATCAAGGCAAGAACGGAACTGAAAGTACTAAGTCTGAATTATTAATTAAATAAAAATATAGTATCTACATCCCATAAACCTAGATAAGGGTGTTTAGTTCATGCATGAACAAATAATAAAAAGAAACAAAGTTTGCGACCTGATGCAATTGAAACCTAGGTGTCGACTAGCTCTTCCACTTTCTTCTGCTGAAACTCTCTGAATTTCTTGCTCTAAAAAGTAACTTTTTGCTGCGGTAGCCCAAAATGATAATTTAGGGTTTTAACCTCTTCTACTTATAAGATCAAGTCTCCATACAAAACCCTAATTCTTGTCTAATAAGGTTCCTTCATGAAATCCAGCAGCCAAATTCTCCTTCCTTATGCAGAGTGTCCACTTGCATCCTCTAATTGAGTTCCTAAAAAATATACGCAGCCTCCTTTATAAGATAGGGTTTGTCGCGCAGCATGCTGTGAGGGACATGGCCCCTAAACAGCTCTTTATGGTTTTGGGCCGAATTTGCTAAATTTCCTTCCAAAACTGTACAAAATGCACCTGAAAGCAAATCTGAGTAAAGAAGAAAGGAATTTCGTGCAAAAGCAGTCAAAATGCAATCTAAATGCGATTGTGAGCGCATAAATGATGGCCAAAGACATATAAAATGTGCCCTTAAACATGTACTATTTTATGCTCATCAGGTACCTCACAGGCAGAGTACCTTTTTCAAAACCACATATACTTAGAAATTGTCGTTCCAAATTCTCAAAGACTCCTACTAGGAATACCTCGCTTTTCACAGGATTGAATTGGAGGCCAGGGAGAAGATTAAATTCCTTGAATAAGCGAGTAATAGTAGCGGCATCTTGCAGGCTACCATCAGCAAATACCATCAAGTCATCGGCAGCCTTGATCAATAGACATGAAAATACCTCCATAGTGATAAAAAACAAATAGGGCAAAAGAGGGTCACCTAGCCGCATACCTTATCCGCCTTGAAAATATCCACAGGGTGACCCATTTATTGAAACTTAAAACATGGCAGTAGAGACGCATGCCTGTAACCATTTGATAAACTGATCCGAGAATTTCATAGCAGTTAGTACATTGATCAAGAAGCGTCAATCCACTGAGTCATATGCCTTCATGAGGTTAATTTTCAGTGCGCATCTACTAGATATACCAGGTTTATGGTAATTATGAACTAGCTCGTGAGCTAATAAGATGTTCTCAACAATGCGCCGCCCGGGAATAAACGCAATTTGACTACAACTTATAAGTGAAGGAAGACATTTCTGAATCCTGGTAACTAGAATAGTAGAGATGCATTTATATAATGTGGTGCAGCATGCGATAGGCCTCAAGTCAGTAATCTTCTGTACATTTTGAACTTTCGGAATCAGACTTAGAATAGTTGAATTAATACCTTTCAGTAGCTTTCAAGTAGAGAAGAACTCCTGAACCGTATGAATAGCCTCCTCCCCATTATAGGCCAAGCAACTTTAAAAAATTTCGAGGTGTACTCGGGGATTTATTTGCTCCTAATGAAAACATGATTGTTTTTTATCTCAGTAGAAGTAACAACGGCCGAAAGTATACATGAATCAGCCTCGGATAGAGGGTGCTGCAGTAAGTTCTGAAGAAAAGGAAAACCAGGGGGAGTTACTTCAGAGTATCCGAGATCTATGTCTCATAAAGGACTCCTCTGCTATTTTTAATTCAGAGATCGAACGAATCAGGCCCTGTTCCAGAAGGGGTTAATGCATAAAAATGTCCCTTAACTTTTTTATTTTCACCACTATTGTCCCCAAAGAAAGTATTGGGTAATTTATATCCCTCAACTTGTACCTAACCAAGTGGAGTTGTCCAATTACCTGCAATAACAGGTTTCGGATGTGGGACCCTCCCTGCTGTTGAATAAAAAATTATTTTTCCCACTTTTCGGATTCCACGTCAGATTAGTAACTAAAAAAATTGTGGGTCCCACCCCAATACTCTAATTTATAAAAATTTAATTTTTAAAAATAATTGGGAAAAAATGTTAGAAAATTTTAAATTTTACGGATTGTGAATTCTTGATGTGGGGCCCTCGTAAATTTTAAATTGCGATTTCTTTTTTGAATTTGAAATTTTACTAAAGTTTAATTTTACAGAATAAAGATGTGGGGCCCTAATAAATTTTAAATTACGAATTATTTTTTGATTTACTTATTCTTTTATAATATTTTTTTTATTACGAATCTAACTTGGATTCCGAAAAAAAATATATTTATTTTTTAAAATCAGATGATTACATGTGGGATCCACATAATTTTTCCAATTACAAACTTTTTTTTTCATTTTTTTAAAAAAATTCAAAAAAACTAAAGCCAATCTAACGTGGAAAACAAGTACAGTACAAAAATAATTTTTTATTCAACAACAAGTGGGTCCCACATCCAAAACCTGTTACTGCAGGTAATTGGACAACTCCACTCAGTTAGACACAAGTTGATGGATATAAATTACCTAATACTTTTTTTAGGGACAATATTGGTGAAAATAAAAAAGTTAAGGGACATTTTAATGCATTAACCCTTCCAGAAGTAGCGGATATCCTCACCTAGTGGCGGATCCTTGGGGGCTGGGGGCCATGGCCACCCTGGACTTCATTTTGTATTATGTCATGTACATGTATTTTATGAAATAAAATTTGACTTGGTGGAGAAGTGTTGTATTATCCCCTTAACAACCTGGGTTCAAAACCTTGCACAAAGCTTTTTACTTTATATTTTGACCTTTTTGGCCCCTCCTACAATTGTTTGTGAGTTTCCGCCACTGTCCCCACCATTTCGGCTTACCATACATCTTGAGTCTCCTTTTATGTGGTTTAATTTTTAATATTTTTTTTTTGTGTAACTTAACATTTTATATAAGTTAATGTTATTATAATTTTTATTTTTATTTATAAAAAACTTGTCAAAATTTATGTGGGTTAACTCCTATTTAAAGTAATTAATTATCAAGATGAAACTAGATCCCGAGCTTTCTAGTGTACATATATATGTTAGAATGGAGCACTTGCAAATATTAAAAAAAAAATTGTCTTCAAGTAGCTCTTTTTTTTTTTTTTTTGAGAAAGGACTTAAGGTAGGTGAATACGGAGTTATTACACCAGTATTCAGTGAAGCATTTACTGTTTAACGTGTGCTTTGTTGGGAGACTGACTAGTAAATATACCTGCAAATCCACTCCATTTCCCAATACAGGTGCTGCACAACAAAACTTTAATTCCGAATCTCGTTGTTTGGATTTCAGGCAACAATTTAGGAAAAAAAAAAAGATTTATTACCACGTAAATATAAAGCCTTTTCCAGATTCTCCCTGTGTCTCTCTGACCCTGCTGATCACATACGCCAACCCAAGGTAAATATATATGCTCAATGCTTGTGATTATGAATTCTTATTTTCCTTGTGAACGTCTAATGATAACTATCCTTGGATCTTTGTGAATGTGGGTTTCTTTAGGTTTATGGTACTACCCTTGGATTTTTTTTGGTTTTTATAGATTGAATATTTGTGATTTGGAGGGGAGCATCTGTCCTTCCGTAGACATTTTATGATATATCATCTACCAAATTGTTTTGTCGGAAGACATGAAAACATCACTGCATTATTATTAAATGTTTAATATATATTTTTTTCCTCTGCTCTTTTTTTTTTTTTGGTTTTATGTTTGAAGATTGTTGTTGTCTCTAATTATGCCACTACGTTAATACATGGTTGGATCTGAATTTCTTTGGCTGATTGAATATGATCTGAATCAACTACTCTAAAAATAATTCATAATGCTTTGAGATTGCAGGCTACTTTCTGAAATTAGTTTGGGTGTGGCTACTGGAGAACCAAAAAAAAAAAATTGATAAAGGCAATAGAATAGATGGGGGCCCTCCTGGGTTACATATACCATGCACATATTGTTTTGGTATGGAGACAATGAGTGTTGGTGTTCAATAAAGGGTGTGGCTGGAATTAGAATAATGATAGGGAGAAGAAGGATTATGGGACGAGCTTCGCCATTAGTACTGATGATTCTGCTGGGTTTCGGATTTTTGCTTGCGGCATACAATTTGGTTGCCATGATACTGCACAACACATCTGCAAGATGGGGTGATGCTACCCTATTTTTTCGTGATCCAGTTGATAAAATTCCTGGAGGCACTACGAAGAAGAAAGCAGAGAATGCCAAAGTGCCCTTTCATGTTGCTGTTACATCCACCGACGCCATCTATAGCAAATGGCAGTGTCGCATTATGTATTACTGGTATAAGAGGAAGAAAGACCTGCCTGGGTCTGAGATGGGCGGATTCACCCGCATTCTCCACTCCGGAAAGCCTGACAACTTGATGCAAGAGATCCCTTCTTTTGTTGTTGACCCTCTTCCAGTCGGTCTTGATCGGGTGAGGTTTCTCATTATCTGTCTTTACTTACATTACATACTTATTTCTATGACATGGGCTACTGGTATATATATATTGGCTACTACTGCTAATTCTCTGCCAGTACTCTTG
Source organism: Turnera subulata (assembly GCA_028386065.3). NCBI lineage: Eukaryota > Viridiplantae > Streptophyta > Magnoliopsida > Malpighiales > Passifloraceae > Turnera > Turnera subulata. The sequence goes on from JAKUCV010003021.1 coordinate 49,013, forward strand.
CTATACTACCAGGGATATGTTGTCTTAAATAGACCATGGGCCTTCGTACAGTGGCTGGAGAAGGCTACCATTGAAGAAGAGTGAGTTTTTTTGGTTTCTCTCAGACTTTGAGACGGATCCTTTACCCCCTACAAATCTCAGTTTCTCTCGTTGTGATTGTGACAAACCTGCAGTTACGTATTAATGGCGGAACCTGATCACATATACTTACGCCCCCTTCCGAATTTGGCTAGTGGAGGATATCCAGTTGCTTTTCCCTTCTTCTACATTAAACCCTCTGAATATGAAGAAATTGTGCGCAAGTTCTATCCAGAAGAATATGGCCCTGTCGCAGATATTGACCCGATTGGCAATTCACCAGTAATCATAAAGAAGGTGAATAGCTCAGGCAAATTTTACTCCGCAACTAATATCTCTTTGGCATCTATCTTTGGCGACCGGCCACACAGCATAGTACTTGAGTGCAAAACTGTAGTGGTCCTCCATTTCTTTTTGAAAAATTATGTCAATTTCATTGATTGCTTGCTCTCACTTGGACGATTTTGGTTTCCTGTTGTCTGTTAATGCTTTCCATGCATGCTCTCAGGGATCAGCTTTATATTTCATGTATATTTATAATGTTTCTGTTGGGGGAACAATGATCGGTTTCATTTGCAACTTGTACAATTCAGGACTTGCTGGAAAAGATTGCTCCTACATGGATGAATATTTCTTTACAGATGAAAAATGACCCAGAGACTGATACTAGTTTCGGATGGGTGCTAGAAATGTAAGTATTAGGGGATAAACAAAATAGTTTGTGTCAACTCCACACTGCTGACATCCTAGCTCTTCCGTTTTCCATGTTCATCAAAGGTATGCTTACGCTGTGGCTTCAGCTTTGCATGGTGTGCAGCACATTCTGCGTAAGGATTTTATGTTGCAGGTTGGGTCCTCCTACTGGCCTTCTTCTTCTCTAGTTCATTTCCAACTTTCAAGTAGCCTTCTCAAGATAATATACATATATAGGATTTTTGTGTGAAGCAGTTGTATGAGTCAATCCTATTTACTTTTCAGCCGCCGTGGGACACTCTAACTGGGACTAGCTTCATCCTCCATTACACTTATGGATGTGATTATAACTTAAAGGTAACAGAAACTTTGACATATATGGAGAATTGCTCCCCCCATCTTGACTTCGCAGCTAGACTTTATGAAACTGCTACTTTTAGCCAACCATATTCTGCTTTACCCTCAGTGCCATCATTGATAATGTACCCGTCTTAGTCTAAGTGAACTTGTTTAATGTTCAGGGGGAACTAACTTATGGTAAAATTGGGGAGTGGAGATTTGACAAGAGATCATATCTACGTGCTCCTCCACCAAAGAATCTTCCTTTGCCACCGCCTGGTGTTCCCCAAAGTGTGGTATGTTCTTTGTGTTAGCAATATCTTTAAGCTATTTCAACAGTTTCATTGAGAAGTTTGGAATGGATATATGCCGCAAAAACTTCCCAGTGATAACCAGGTTCCCTTACCGGTTCTTGTAAAGTCTATAACACCCATTTGTAATTTTCTTTGTGCATAGTTATTATCCCTATCTATATCAACCATCTCATTGTGGGACTTGATTGGTAGTGAAATTAACTTACTCCTATGCGCTAGCATGTGAGAACATCGGCTTCGATCATTGATGGAGTCATCTGCCATGCCTTTTCCATGGCTTGTAGTAACATAGAGGCCAATATTTCCAATTCCAGAGACCATCTGATGAGATCAATAAAAATAAAAAGAGAGAGAGAGAGCTTCACCTGATAGTTTTGGTTTTATCTCAACTAAACTTGGAAGATTGGGGGATGGTTTTTGAAAACCACAGTTTATCATGAAGAGGGTAAGAATGATTGTGTTTTCAAGTTTTCAGTGTGGAGGGGGCTAAGTTAAGACTAAGAGTCAATTAATCAAGGAAATATTGGTCAAACTATTGTCTTAAACTTGAAATTGTTTCTTTCTACGTTTTACACCATCTCCCACAGTAGGCTAATTGGCTAAGGAGACACCAACAGATCCAGCTAGTCTTGTTGGCAACTTACAAAATTAGCATTGAATTATACAGGAAGATCTCGCATGATATGTGTTTTTTCTTATTATAAAAAAAAAAAAAAAAGCTCTGAAGGAACAATGTGTTCTTTCACTTCCTACCAAGTTCAACTCTCAGGCATTTCACCTTTTCATGATACTGTCCTCTGCTTAAATTTTGCAGGTCACCCTTGTGAGGATGGTGAACGAAGCTACCGCTAACCTGCCTAATTGGGAAACTGAGTAATTACCGGGCATGATATAAAGGGTGGATATGCCCAAATTTGTAGGGAGAATGCGAAAATTGTGTTCCGTTATCATTGAGGAAGCTGATTCAGAATTTCAGATATCATAGAATCCAACACTAGAAGGGACAATCATCATAATAGATAGGGTTTTTCTTTTTCTTCTTTCGTCAATAGGATTATCAGAGTTACATTATTTGGTGCTTAGGAATATACAAGGATTCTTATCTGGTGCAAAAATGATATGGGCATATCCTTGAGTACAGAGAGGGACATATGAACTAATTACCAGTAAACAAAAAGGTTCATCATTGTACGAGGAGAAATTTCTGATGTCCTGTACCAAGGTTCTATAACCTTTTGTAACTGTTTTGATATTAGGATGATATATATCTTTCAGAGCAAAAGGGAAAAAAAATTCCGAGTGAAAAGGCTCATTTGCACAAACACAAGATGAAAAGCTCAAGACTTCTTGGATGAGGGAGCCAAATTCTACACAGATTTTTTTTTTAAAGCTAATCAAGTTGTCAGCCAAGCCTCCAAAACAACGGACTAAAGCCTATTTCGTCCCTATATTATCTTCTAAAATTAAAAGTCATCCTCATGATAAAATTTGGCTAGATTCCAGTTATGTGTTAATCTTATTTTTCCTATTTTAGTTTGTTTAACCAAAATCTGCAAAAAAAATGCTGACATAGTGAACCTTCTAGTGCCAAGTCAGTTAGATGAGACCTTGAACCCATAAATCAAACCTATTTGATGTCCTTTTAAGAAGGGAAAGAGCAAAGTGAGTCCCATCTAGCTGACTTGGCACCAAAAATCATGTCACTTCAGTATTTTTCATCAGATTCCGGTTAGACATACTAAGATAGGAAAATTAGAGCTGATTGAGAGATAAAGACTAGCAAGATTCTAACACAGGGATGATTTTCAACATTAGAGGGCAATACAAGAATAAAAATAGCTTGCTATCAATTAAGTTGATTTGCATGCATACACATGGATGAATACTATGTACATTCTTCAATTTGTTTTAGAGTATAAGGTTGGCCCTCTCACACGGATAGCCGCCACCTTATCTTAGTAATAAGTGGAGATGAGACAGATTTTAAAAAAAATTGTTGGATGGATAATTTGAGAGCTAATGGCTTAAAATTATGAATGTCGACTCTATAGTGACCAAAGGTCATTTTAAAGGTGGAATGTGTTCACCGAGTCTACTTAGTGGGCCTGATGTGAGTTCAAGTTGATGTGTAGATCGAGGAACTCAAGTTTGGATAGTTATGGTGTCCAAATATTTACAATATTCCTTACGAGAAAAGACATATGCTCCATGGGAAAAGGAGGAAGTGTTGTACCACATGTTTCATACCATGTGTGCAATTTGTCGACCAAATGGGTGAACATAATTGTAATCTCCGATTATTATTGTGTAAGACCGAGAGCCTTTGTTGTGGCTGTATTGTATACCCTCAGGACTCCTATCGTGTATCCGAGACTCAGCTTGATGTTTGCTATCTTAGTGTGCCGCCCTGTAGATATTGATTCAGTCTGGCAAGGCATATCTAGAAAAGCAAGTCGAGTTGAGTTAGGAAATCGTGAGAAGAGGAAGATCATTGCCCGAATCACATTAGTTTGTATTCACTAGTGCACCAGTTATGACTTATGGTTATAATCGTGAATACAATGTATCTTCAAAAGACAGGTTTCTAATGTGATTTATGATCTAGGGGACTTGCATACTTTTTGATCTACTTGCAGGTTTCTTCTCGACGAAAGGCTATATATTGTGAAGACCCGACCCAAAATCATTTGGGCCTCTTCACCTATTCCTTACACCTTCTTCTTAACAAACACCCAATACCTTTGGAGTCGCCACCCGAATTTTATTAAGGGCAAAAATTGGGAAAAACCTTTCATGACTCCATTGTAAAGCAACTGGTTGGCAAACCAAAGATATTGGGCCCATGGGTTCGTCATGGATGGAAAGGTGTTAGGCACCCATCCATGTTGAGGCGAAACTTTGTGCAATTGAAGAAAATACGTATGCCTTGTGCATGTGTGCATATTGTGGAAAAGAAATAATATAAGAATAAAATTACAATTGGAACAAAAGAGAAAAATAAAATAATTGGGCTTGAGTCTTCACCACTAGAGACCACCTACGTACCCTGGCTACCAGGTTCAAAGCCTACGTAGTTCTTGTCTCAACATCACAGCAATCACATCATCAAAAGCATCAACAAATCATCAAGTAAATGATAAAAATGAAAAGGTTTAGTGTTACCTCTTGTAGCCCTCCTCTAACTCCTTGAATTGGGTTGTGTTCTCTACCCACCTTCTTACCGTTTCTTAGCTCAATTGTTAATCCCCTCTTGCTCTACCCTTGCTGGATTATTGTTGACGCTCCCCACGAAATTTCACCAGAGTTTCTACCTATAAAGAGATTTCTAAGCTTGGAGAAGTAGAATTTCTCCAAGCAAACAAAGCTTATGGGGTCTGTGTGCAAATGAAAGATTCCTCTCAAATGTGAGTGGGGGGTCCTATTTATAGTGTTCTGGGGTGTATAGGGGCATGGACCTGCTTAATGACCAAGGTCTCAGCCAAAAATCTGGGACGAAACCGTGTACAATCAAATTAGGGGAGAAAATCGGGGAAATCGAGCATTTTTGGGCGCCAAGACCGCCAGGGCCGGCGGTCATCACGCCATGGCCGCCCGGCACCCCGCGTTTCCCCCGTTCTTTCCTTTTTCGCTCCCGGTTTCCCTTAATTCCTTCCTAGATTGATTCCACCGCGTAATTAACTCCTATTCAACCCAGAATCACCTCTTTTCTTGATTAGTACTCCCCCCAATCATCTCCTAATTGATTGATTACACATTAAGTCCCCATTTTGTGCCCAAATCATGCCAAAAACACATTTACTATTAAGGGATGATTTAACTCTGATTTTCCACGAAAATCAGAGCTAAAAGTAGTCTGCAAGTAATGTGTTTATGGGCTACTCAACTCTAGAAAGTCCATATTTTATTAATTTAGACCCTCAAATTCATCCTTAACCCAAGAATAAATTATCTCATTATAATTAGGTTAAAATAAACAAGAAAGCCCAAATAAATAAAATATGATAATATTTCTATGAATTAAACTTTAGTATATTTTTATCCTAAGATTAAATCATCTCATTAATCCTAAGGTTCAAACATATAAACCCCAATTCATAAAATATCCATTCCACTAAAATAAATTCTAAGTTTGCCTTAGCCAAAGACCAAATCATCTCATTAATCTTATGGTTTGAGCATACTTAAAATCTAAATTAGAAGAATATTCATGGGTCAAATTTGGGTGTTCACAGATGCCCCTCGTTGATGAGTCCTTAGAAACTAAGGACGAAACAACGCAAGAAGAAGGAACAACCAAATTTGAATGAATTGATGTGTGTGGTGTGTGTCGATGGTCGGAGCACCCTGTGCTCCACTTCAGGAATCATCTCATTCTGAAGGTTGTTGATTGCCGAGAATCATCTCATCCCGGGGTTTTGGGAATCATCTCATCCCATGGGTTGGGATTAAAGCGTTTTTCCGTCCCTGTGTAAGGCCTCAAAGTTGGATTTCATCCTCGTGTAGGTTTTTGGCCTTTTTTCATCCCTCCGTTCGACCCATCTGGTTCGTCCGGCCAGAATCCGATGAAAATCGCTGACGTGGCATATTTTTCGATGCCACATCAGATTTTTGGGTCCCACATATCAGGAAAAACCCAAAACCAAACCTGTATCCACCCGACCGGTTCCGCCCAACTAAATAACACGGAACCCAAAATATAATTTTATTATTTTTAATTATACAAATAATTTGAATAATAAAATTAGCCTATTTCTAAAATAATACATATTTTTTATTTTATATTTAATAAAAAAATTCACAAATAAAAAATATTTATTTTAAAATAATAAAACATAATATACATTAAAAAATTTAAATTTTATAATTTTTATATATATTTTTTATTTTATATTTATTAATAAATTTCACAAAATAAAAAATATTTATTTTAAAATAATAAAACATAATATACATCAAAACATTCAAATTTTTTAATATATATATATTTTTTATTTTATATTTAATAAAAAATTTCACAAAATTAATTTTCTTTTTTAAAATAATAAAACATAATATAAATCAAACCATTCAATTTTTATATTTTATACTTTTTATTTTTTATTTTGTGAAAATTTTTATTAAATATAAAATGAAAAATATACATAAAAATATAAAATTTGAATGGTTGATCTATATTATGTTTTATTATTTTAAAATAAATATTTTTTATTTTGTGAAATTTTATTTAATTTAATATAAAATAAAAAATATATATTATGTTTTATTATTTTAGAAATAGGCTAATTTTATTATTCAAATTATTTGTATAATTAAAAATAATAAAATTATATTTTGGGTTCCGGGTTATTTAGGTGCGCAGAATCGGTCGGGTGGATCCTGGTTTGGTTTTGGGTTTATCCTGATATGTGGGACCCAAAAATCTGATGTGGTATTGAAAAATGTGCCACGTCAGCGATTTTCGCCGGATTCTGGCTGAACGAACCAAACGGGTCGAACGGAGGGATGAAAAGAGGCCGAAAACCTACATGAGGATGAAATTCAACTTTGAGGCCTTACACAGGGACGAAAAAACGCTTTAATCCCCAAGGATTGTGATAGATTCATCTCATCTATCGGGTCGTCACCAAAGAATCATCACATCTCTGCTAAGTAGGGATTTTATCGTCCTCTCTAGGGAACTCAGTGCTCTTCAAGGTTTGCGGGAGCCACGTCCCGGCTTTGGTTTGTGTTTCTTAGGGTTTGCGGGAGCTAGGTCCCGGCTTTTGGATGTCTCAACCCTAGTTTTACCTCATGTCTGGATTCTCTCATAGTCTTCTCTCATCACACGGTTTGCGGGAGCTAGGTCCCGGCCTTTGGATGTCTCAACTCTGGTTTTACCTCATATCTGGTCTCTCTCATCTCTCGGTTTGCGGGAGCTAGGTCCCGGCTTTTGGTTTTGTTTTTCTCTAGGTTTTCTCATCTGGGCTTTCTCATCCTATAATTTGCAGAAACTGGGTCCCGACTTTAGATTCTCTCAATTCTGGTTTTCTTTCATCTGGATTCCCTCATGATTTTCTCTCTTCTCAGTAGTTTCCCTCGTCTCACGGTTTGTGGGTGCTGGGACCCAGCTTCTGGCTTATATCTCAAGGTTTGTGAGAGCTGGGTCCCGGTTTCTGGATTTGGTCCCTTCCTCGCATCTGCGTTCTCTCATCTCGCAGTTTGAGGGTGCTAAGTCCCGACTTTGGGTTCACTCATCTCACGGGTTGACTCATCTCTAGGTTTGTTCATCTCTGGGTTTTCGGGGTTCCCTCATGTCTAATCTCCCCTCATCGCTCGATTTGCAGGTGCTGGGTCTTGGCTTTGGGTTTGCTCATCTCTGGGTTGTAAGGATCGAGTCTTCGGCTTTTCACTCATGGCTCAATTGTCTCATCCCTGGGTATCTCATATTCGGGTGCTTCAGGCTCTCTCGTTGTCTTACTAGTTCAGGGTGTACTGGATTTGATGGTTTGTTTATGGCTCATGTCTCTCGTGTCCCCAGATTCCCTAGTGGGTTTGAAGGAGATGGGGTATGTCGTGCCCCTTGCCTACATGTGGGCACATCATGCCCCTGGTCTGGTTTTCCTAAGAAGGGGCATGATGCCCCCAGCATCATGTAATCACAGTTTTGAAAAGGGGGTTTAGTGTGCCCCTGGTTCACAATTATCCCGAGTGTCCCAACCCACAGAAATTCTCAAAGTATGTCAAGTAGATGGGCTAGTCATGCCCCTTGGAATCAATTAAAGTGGGGTGATGTGCCCCTAGCATGCATGCACGACATTGTTAACATAAAATGCTTTTATCATTGAGAACTCAAGTAAAAAGTCAACAGGTGCCCTTCTTTCATCTCAGTAAAGGGTTTGGTCTCAAATAACAGGTGTATTTCCCCTCATTTTCTCTCTTTTTCTTTTTATTCTTCCTCCCCTCCCCTTTTCTTCTCTCCCCTAATTTTTCTAGATTTTTCGAAATTTCTCTGGGGGCGTTTGGTGTCGGCCGGGCGGCCAAGAAGGTTGATGACCACAACCACCTGGCGGTCTTCGATGGATGACCGCCAGGCGTGGTGGTCTTCACGCGTTACCGCCCGGGCTGGCGGTTACAGCCCCCTGGATGTTTCCTTTCTGGTTTCGGACTTGGGCTTTAGGGTTTTCACAAATTCCACCGCCCCAGATCACTATAAATAAACCCCTTACGTACCCAGAAACCCCCATAACTCACAAAAACATATCCCAAATATATCTAGGGTAATCATGAGTGAGAATTATCATGCTAAGGTGCTTCGGTGGATGGCGAGTGTTCCTCCCGTGTGTCGTATAAACTTCGTGATACTAGGGTTCTCCAGATTATTCAAGCTTCGTGGCATGGTGATAAACGAAAGTCTGATTCGTGCCGCTGCCAAATTTTGGGACAAGAGTCGCCATGTATTCCGCTTCGGCAAGACATGATAGAGTTGTGTCCCATTGTTGATGAATTCAACGCCTTGCCGAATTCATAAAGGGTGTTTCCATGGTTTCCCTCGACGATGCTACCTTAAAGGAGGTTAGTAAAATTCTCTTTCTAGCTGAAGGTCAGATTGGCTTCTTCATGAATCAAAACAATCATTTGGAGCTATCAAAGGTCGTTGATCAATACTTCCTCGGCACCTCAGAACCATATCCAAGGGAAGAGGACCTTGATTGGAGGAAGGAACACAATCATACCCTTGCTCTTGTGATGACATGTGAATTCTTGCTAATAGGACCCTCTGGTGTTTGCTCCCTTCAAATTGGTGCGTTGGTAGCTAGACTTTTTGAAGAAAAGAGTCTAGTTTCTGTCATATTGGGCAAAACTATCAATTGCTTGTACGTGTTGTCACATAATCCCATTGCCCCCATGTCCGGTTCCCCTCTTCTGCTTCAGGTATATGTTTTATCCCCCCAACACTCCAATTGTCAATTTCATTGCGTTGACCCTTTCTCCTTTTGCAAATGTGGCTGTGCGAGCACCTTACATTGATTGAATGTCCTCAAGCTGATCCCACAAACTATGTTCGTCGTGGTTATTTAGTCTCTTTCAACACTATCCGAGACTGGGTCATCTATATAAAGGACCTCAAAGATGAATAGATGACCTGGTTCTGTCGGTGGCTTGGGATGTAAGAGGTGGTCATCCGTACCCTGTGCAACGATTGGGTCACACTCCCAGGTGTAGAAAGATCTACATACTATCGTCCGAACAGGGTTCTAAGGCAGTTTGGCTTAGAACAGACAATCCCCTCCGATATTCCTATTCTGGTGACAGGGCCTATGAAGGTGGCAGCCTTAAAGGCTGTAAAGGGAGGCTGGACATTACCTTTAAGAGAAAGCATCGGTGGCCCATTGAAGATAGAGCCTTCCAGCTCATACCTAGAGTGGTTGAAAAAGGATGTGGCCGAATCTGAAGGGTCTTTGTATCTTGCCAGAGAGACATTTTTTGAGGGGTCTGCACCTCCCGGGTTTGAACCTTCTGAGCGCTTCACCAAGAAAACCAAAGGTGGGGATATCGATGCGAGTCATAAGAGGCACAGGAAAAATTGAATCCCATCTTGAACAACTACCCCTTTACATTTATAATGTATGCGAATAAATGAGTGAACAAACTCTCTTTATCTATTTGTTAATCTTTGGACTATTGCTAATAAGAGTGGAACGGGACCCAAGTTGGGGCTTCCTACGCATTCATGGCTCATTTTTCTTTTTCTTTTTTTTCAAAAGCTCATGAAATCAGGCTCACGTAGTTCTTTCCTTGTCTTGTGTTTGTTAACCCTAAAAAACTCCTCCTCTTTTGGAGATTAGGCATCATGTATTGCGGGGCCCAAATTCATTACTGGATTGACCCTGATTGTCTCGCCCACTAAATGTCTTCTAGAACTCTTTTGGTTGTATGGTCCTTTGGAATTTTGATGTTGTTACTAGGTTGAGCCTTGATCCTCTTTTGCTTTTGGAGTTTTTGAGATCTTCGTTGGTATTGTTATCCCTCTTATTAGTATTAGTCCTCAGATTGATTATTACAGATTTTTAAGGAGTTTGTTCGACACACCATATCCACATATATTATGCATGCATAAAAATATTGCCAAGATGGTCATCAATATAGAAAAAAAGAGTGCCTTTATTTATTAAAAGTAAAACAATAAAACAACAACTTGCCCCCATCAATCCCCTCTTTTTCTTGAATGTTGACTTAGGCATCCGACATAGACTACCGTATGGGTCTTCAAACAATCCCCATTTCTTGAAAGAGGCTCCAACAGCCGAAATCTTCATCCTCTTCATTCCCAACTTTTTCCCCTTCTTCTATCTCCTCCTCCTCTTCCGGGCAACAATCAAAGAACAGCTCGAACCCCGGCTTCATGGTCTTTGTAATGCTGCACACCCATGGTTCTGGCAACCTACAGAAAGGAAAGTCTTCTTCTCCTTTATGAAGTAACCATTCAATGTCTTGAAATAGGGGAGCCATGACAAATTCCCATTCTTGCTTCTTCTTACGAGCCAATGCCCTTGCGCGGTCCTTTTCCTTCTGTCTCTCCACTTCCGTCGCAGTCGGGGTATATCCCAAGCCAAAGGGCAGTTTAGCGGTATGAATCCGAGGAACTTCTAATATCCCTTGCTGTCTCTTTCCCAGCCCCATGATTAGAAAATACCTCATCTTCTCCATTATCCCTATGACTGCCACATTACCGAAAGGGTCGTAATAAGGTGGTTTACAAACCAGCTTGGTTGCTGTTATGGCACCGAAGGACTCAAAGACAAAGCCCGACAAAGACACTTCCTCATCCCCTTCAATCCCAAATAATGGCTTGATGTTCTTCTCAGCCATTTCCCCCTTGATGGTGACTATCCCTCCTTGACAGGAAAACCGTAGCATTTGATGCAAGGTGGATGCTATAGCTCGGGTTTGATGTAGCCAAGGTCTCCCAAGAAGTAAGTTGAAACTGGATGCCATGTCAAGAACTTGGAATTTTATCACAAAAGTAGCAGGCTCGATGACCACTTCTAATTTTATCATCCCCAAGACTTCCCTTCGGGCATTGTCATATGCTCTAACCATCATTCGAGAGGGCAAGAAATTTGTAGTCCCAAATCCCAATAAGCTTGCAGTTTTCAGGGGATATACATTCAGAGCCGAGCCGTTGTCTATCAGTACCAAGGGTACTTGGTTTTCTTTGACTTGAATAGTTATGTATAATGCCTCAATGTGAGCGCCTTTGTCCGAGCGTAGATCCCTATCGGATAAAGATTTTAGTTTGTTTGTCAGTTTCCATGGAAGCTATCATATTAGCCAATGTTTTTGGGGCAGTGTCAATGGGAACATGGGCTCTATTTAAGGTTTGGAGGACCTTCTCCCGATGTGCACGGGAAGACGTCAATAAACCCCAAATTGAAATATTGGCCTGAGTTTTCTTCAATTGCTTCACCACCATATCCTCCTCGGGATCTGCCGTCTCCTCAAGTTCGTCTAAGCGAAGAGGGGCCCTCCTCACTACTCTCCCTGATCTAGTGATGACATCGACTTCCTCATCCGACTCCACATATAAGCTTTGATCAAGCACAAAACATTCTTGCTCAGGTTCGGAATCTACCTCCACCACATCAATCTCCTCATGTAGGGGTAACGGATTCGACTTGGTGTTGGGTTTCTTAGGCAAAATTATCTCATTCCTTTCTATCAAATCTTGGATCTCATGACAAAGTCGGGAACAACTATCAATGATGTGTCTAGCCATTTGATGAAATTCGCAGAATTTGTTGGGATCCCCTCTAAGAGGTAAATCAGACCTTGGCTCTAAAGGTTGTAACAGGTTCTTCTCTATACACTTCTTGAGCATCTTCCCCAAAGACATAGGAAGAGGAGTGAATTCCCTTGGTTTTGACCCAATCTGTAATGGTGCCTAGATGGCAACATGATTCACCTCAACAGACCTCTTCCCTTGGGTTAGATTGAAACCCCTCTTAGAAGTTGAAGCATCAATGGAAGCCTTAATTTTTCCCGAACTGATAGCTTCCTCCAATTGTATTCCTGCCCCTATAAGTACCTTGAAGTTGGCGTAATAGTTTCCAACCATGCGGTCGTAATAAACGGGCTGAAGGTTCTTGATTACCATTTGCACTTGATCCTCTTTAGTGGGTCTATTCACCATCAAGGACGCCTTGCAGCGCCACCTTGCAATGTAAGCAGAAAAAGTTTCCTAAGCATCTTAATTGGTCGTCTCAAGACCCCTCTTGGTCACATCCACCTCGGTATTGTAGCTGTATTGCTTCAAGAACTCTTTGTAGATGTCATCCCATTTGCTCACTTTTCTCTCATCCAAGGTCATGAACCACCTCAAGGCTGCTCCCGATAAAGTCTTTTGGAACAACTAGGTCATTAGTTCAGGCCCGATCCCCATAGGCTGCAGCATTCTCACATAGATCTTCAAATGGGTCGTAGGGCAACCCATTCCATTGAAATTTTCAATCTCTGGCATCTTGAGCTTCTCAGACAAGCGGGCTTCGGGGAACAAAGATAGGCGATCTAAATTCCAATCATCCTCTTTTCTCTTCATGGCCCTCAATAACTCTTCCACCCTTCTAAGCCTCTCCCCATCCCTCTTGGGCTCTTGTGCCACTGAATCATCAACCCGGACTATCACCACATCGTTTCAATGCTTGGTTTCGAGACTTGGCCCCCATCACTCCCAAAGGGCACCATTTTCCCCTTTCCCAAAGCTAGTAGTGCATCCCTGATACGCGGATCTTTCAACAGGTCCAGTGATTCCTCAGCCACATTGATTTTAGCACCGTTTTCCTCACTCATGAAACGCCCGTATCCCAATTAAATAAAATAAAACAATTTAATTAAAGGATTTTACCATAATATCCTTGACAACCTGGGATACATAAATCAGTGCCTCGGCACACAAAACATTATCCAAAAAGCTTTATTATCATAGAGATGTCATAAAAGGAGAAAAGTAAACCGGTTTATAAAGCAATTAGTCAAACCCAGCAAACCCGTCGAAACATCATAAATCCAATCCCTGGAAACCGCCGATAAAGAAATAAAGCCGAGTCCAACTTCTCAATAAAAATTCTTATGCAGCGAAAGATAAAATAACTTAAAGTCATGGGAAAGAAAAAATAATATGCATGTCGGTTCTATGGATCCAACCGAGAGACTAGCACAGCTACCTGCTGAGATGTTCGCGTCCATACCCCGAAAAGGGAGAGGAAGACAGCACGCTATCTAAGAGTCTGAAAATCAACGGTGGTGATAATGTTAGTCACCTACTCAGTGAGCAGTACAAGTCCAGTTATGTAAGTAAACAAGGCAAGCTCGTAGGGTAAGTAGAGGAACGAGCACAAGTAAGCAGACATACAATAATCAGTATCATCATGCCAACACATAATCACAAAGTTTATGTTTTACATTGACTTAGTTATCTGTGTTTTATTATTCAGGGCCCCTTACTGTGTGCGTCGAGCTCGGTCCCGTCTCATGAGACAACCAGGGCATAAGCCCAATATAATCAGGGCGTAAGCCCAAATACAACCGCAGAGAGAGAGAGAGAGAAAGAGGGAGGTAGAAAAGGAGAGGTAGAAGGAGGGAGGTAGAACCGGTCATCACAGCCCCATATGCTAAACCGCATATACCATGCTATCCCGCATGCAATCCCGAGGGGTATCAATCTTTCCGTTCGAACCAACCGGTCAACAGCCCCACAGTAGTATTCTTATTGTGTGTTAGTCTTATTTATGCTTAAGGATTCATGTCTTCCATAAATTATGATTTATTAGGGTTGTGTGAACTATCCACTTAATCAAGAATCTAGGCTTTCAACCCACAGTACATCACACAGACCACCCAAAAATCATATCACATGTTATATCTCATAACATTTAAAATCATGCTCAACTGGCAAATCGTAACACATAGGCACACAATACAAATCATGGCATGTTAGCAAACAGGGCATGTAACTCAGACAGACCAACTAACAATCACATGCAAACAAACATAAAAAGACTCATAAAGTCACCTCAATGACGGTTATCCTGTGGAGCTTTCCCCAAGATGGATCCTCTAGCTCCTGAAGTGTTACCCGTGCCTGAATACCGCCACACACAATAATTACAAAAAAAAAGGTTTTTAAAACAAAAACTGTGCATGCATGTAATGTTATGCTCGACCGAGTAAAACCGGATCCTAACTATCCGATTATGGAAATTCAGGGTCTAAGCCCAACAAGGTGTTCTCTCACCTAAACACCAAAAGATCGGGACCTAAGGTTCATCGGGCTTAGGCCTACCTAAGTCCAAAAAGATATCCTCAAGTTAATTGTTGGGCCTGGGCCCAGTTCCCTAATTTTCCCGTTCTAAGGTCATTCCCGAGTTCAAGATATCCTAGCCTAAGGTTCTATCCGCGTCGGTACATTTTCGGCCACACACTCTCACTCCTCGCTCACGGTTTCCACTAAAACTTACTATAATTAACATGTACATATCATCAAAATATCCCAGGAATTACGTACAAAGATACAACCGAGACTAAACAGGAAAATACCGTATATAGCTGGGGAAGAAATTATGTCTGCCGAAAAGTACCTGAGTCCTCGTCGGAAATTTCCCGTGCCTTGCCGGATTCCGGTAACCTTGCCAGAAAATCACCAACTCCCCAAAACCAAACCAACAACCAAGCTACCATTCCGAAATAACATCATCCACCATAATCCAACAAGACAGAAACCAATCACTACACGAAAGAACTAAAACAAGAAAGAAAGAGAGAAGCCGAAAATGCTTACCGGAGAGCAGATTGTTCACTTCCGAATCCCTCAATCCAACACTGCAACCCCTCTACCCAAAACACCAACACTGCCATAAAACAACAACATTCAAATTCAGATTCAACTCCAAATCACACCTCCACAGTTCATAAAGCGAATTGGGACAAGGGAAGGAGGATTAAGATCCTTACCAGAAACACAAACTCCACTACCCCGAACGAATACTGCCCAGTAAAAGAGGAACTACCCAAAAAAACCGACCTACAATCCGACCCAGCAACAAGCCACCGCCGTCCTGAGCAGAAGCCGGCCACGGACCCGAGACAAAACAACACACCACCACCAATACAAACCCCGCGCACCACCATCCGAAAACCACCAAGCGACAGCAACCATCACCGGCCACCAACAACACAAAACCGCCACCAATCAAAACTCAGAACAAAGAAAAGAAAGGAAAACAAAAGAGGGGAAAGGAAAAGAGAAGTCCATGGCTTACCGGACAAACCGAGAGGCGGCGGCGATGAGGCGAGCTGCAGCCTCACCGAGTCGTGCTCGACTCCAACCTCCTTCCTTTCCTCTTATTGGTGGCGATGACACTACCCCAAGCAGCGGTGCGGCGTGAGCCAGAGAGAAAACAAGAGAACCGGGGAAGAAGAGAAAAAAAGAAAGGAAGAGAAGAGTGGAAGAAAAGAAAGAAAAATAAAAGAAGCGGTTGTAGTAACGTTGAGAGATGTCTGGGGAGAGGAGAGGAAGAATCGAGAGTGGGTTCATGGGTGAGACAGCGCAGGAGAAAGAAAAGAAGAAAAGAAAAGAGAGAGAGAGGAAGGAAAGAAAGAAAAGAGAAAAAGGGTTAGGGTTGGTCGGCCTTCACCAGAACGACGTCGTTTTGATCTAAGGCGCGGTCAACTCTCCCTGGTCAACGCGCCATTAGTTTTATTTAGGTTTTCACTATCTCTTCTCTTTCCTTGAAACTGAAATGACATAGTTTTAATAAAACTACCATGAACTCCCCGTCTTAATTCGAACCACGTTTAATCCAGATGAAGCCCAAACAAAGGACAAAACCAGCCTGAAATAAATATTTTTCCAGGAAAATAAATTATTTCCCATGACCAGAAATCCAGGAATATCTCGAGGATAAAATTGGAATAAAATTCCAAAAATTCCATAAATTAAATTATGAAAATCCGGGGCGTTACAACTCATCTTGCCCTAGTGGATCACAGGTGTCAAGGTTCTCGGTAACCAAGGGGCTTCTTGACACTCATTTTGGTTGGTTTCTCTCAAATATGTAGAAATAAAACGGGGCACTCTATTTACACTTACTTGAATTCACAACAATAATCACCCAAATGCACGTACTACTTATTGATTCATTATGCATGAGATGCTCAGGGTATGTAGGTGGTTGGAGGCCAAAGATTGCCGCTAGGGAATAGGTTGACCTACTCACATGTGATAATGGATATTGCGTGAGGTCCAAGGCCTATTAATCCCCATCATTGCTAAGCATAGAGAAACGGGTTCACTCAAACCACTATCGCTTAAGGAAAGTATGTAGGGATTTAGATTCCCTCTCCCTCTTACGGTAAAGGCTTCACATCAATTGTCATGAATGCAAGGCACATATGATGACACATAAAAGGCATACAAAATTCAGCGATTGCGCAAACTTTCTTGAACCCACAGAATCCCCAGTGGAGTCGCCAGCTGTGAAGACCCAACCCAAAATCACTTGGGCCTCTTCACCTATTCCTTACACCTTCTTCTTAAATAACACCCAATACCTTTGGATTCGCCATCCGAATTTTATTATAGGGCAAAATTTGGGAAAAACCTTTCATGACTCCATTGTAAAGCAACTGGTTGGTGAACCAAAGATATTGGGCCCGGGGGTTCATCATAGATCGGAAGGTGTTAGGCAACCATCCATATTAGGGTGCAACTTTGTGCAATTGAAGAAAATACGTATGCCTTGTGCAAGTATGCATATTGTGGAAAACAAATCACATAAGAATAAAACTACAATTGGAACAAAAGAGAAAAATAAAATAATTGGGCTTGAGTCTCCACCACTAGAGACCACCTACGTACCCCGGCGACCAGGTTCAAAGCCCATGTAGTTCTTATCTCAACATCACAGCAATCACATCATCAAAAGCATCAGGAAATCATCAAGCAAATGATAAAAACGAAAAGGTTTAGTGTTACCTCCTGTAGCCCTCCTCTAGCTCCTTGAATTGAGTTGTGTTCTCTACCCACCTTCTTACCGTTCTTTAGCTTAATTGTTAATCCCCTCTTGCTCTACCCTTGCTGGATTATTGTTGATGCTCCCCACGAAATTTCACCAGAGTTTCTGCGTATAAAGAGATTTCTAAGCTTGGAGAAGTAGAATTTCTCCAAGCAACCAAAGCTTATGGGGTCTGTGTGTAAATGAGAGATTCCTCTGAAATGTGAGTGGGCGGTCCTATTTATAGTGTTCTGGGGTGTATAGGGCATGGACTTGCTTAATGACCAAGGTCTCAGCCAAAAATCTGGGCCGAAACTGTGTAGAATCAAATTAGGGGAGAAACTCGAGGAAATCGGGCATTTCTGGGTGCCAAGACCGCCAGGGCCGGCGGTCATCACGCCATGGCTGCCCGGCACGCCGCATTTCCCCCGTTCTTTTCTTTTTCGCTCTCGGTTTCCCTTAATTCCTTTCTGATTTGATTCCACCGCGTAATTATCAACCCAGAATCACCTCTTTTCTTGATTAGTACTCCCCCCTAATCATCTTCTAATTGATTGATTACAAATTAAGTCCCCATTTTGTGCCTAAATCATACAAAAAACACATTTACTATTAAGGGATGATTTAACTCTAATTTTCCACAAAAATTAGAGCTAAAATTAGTCTGCAAGTAATGTGTTTATGGGCTACTCAACTCTGGAAAGTCCATATTTTATTAATTTAGGCCCTCAAATTCATCTTTAACCCAAGAATAAATCATATCAATATAATTGGATTAAATTAAACAAAAAAGTCCAAATAAATAAAATAGGATAATATTTCTATGAATTAGACTTTAGGATATTTTTATCCTAAGATTAAATCATCTCATTAACCCTAAGGTTCTAACATATAAACCCCAATTCATAAAATATGCATTCCACCAAAATAAATTCTAAGTATGCCTTAGCCAAAGACCAAATCATCTCATTAATCTTATGGCTTGAGCATACCTAAAATCTAAATTAGAAGAATATTCATGGGTCAAATTTGGGTGTTCACATATATCCCTATCAGATGTATAGCATTTTAGCTCTCAAAGCATATTGGTCACACGGTTTCTAATAAGAATCAGTTTCTCATGATCGTGTTTATGAACTCCCATTATGTGAGTGGGAGATGTTAGAAATAGTGAGTCCACCCGTAAGGGGTGCTCACTTAAGCCCGACTAGGCTAACTTATGCAGTATATAAGCAACCTTAAGGGTGTGTTGTAGCTATACACGTTATACAGATGTTGGAAAAAAACATTCAGATAACCTGCATACTATAATTCTAAGGATTTAGACCACGGAGACAAGGAGGCCGATCCAATACACTTTGACGGTGTCCAGCGACCAATTATCTAAGTCGAGGCTCCGAATTTTGATACCGTGCTTCCACTCAATTTGTTAGAAGACACAAGTAAGCCTACTATGCATTTCTATACGTGTTATAGAATCCTTCACTAATAAAATTGAAGGGTGGGATCTGATACGTTGATCCGAATCAATCAAATTGTTTGAGAAAGTTGTATTCAGGATATTGCCCCTTCAACGAAATTATGTACTCCATATTTACACCATGTCAAGATGATATTCATCTTTTTATTCTTATCCCTATTGTTCATTGGTGGTTATCCCATTCGACTTAGAAAGTGAAGAAAATAATTGATTGTGAAACGTTTTAAATATCATTAAAATAAATTAGGCCGGTAGGAGGCATTGGCGTCATCATAGAATGATTGAGAAGAAAGTAAGAGGAGGAGATATTAGTTTTTTTCCTTACTTTTTCAAAAAGAATTAATGATATACATCTAATCAACACTTTATTAAAATTTTAAAATTTAGACATAGGATGTCGCATCACTTCAATTTGGAGGTGATGAACATTCATAACAAGAATAAATGGTCAACCATGAGGAGTTTTTTAAGTCAAAAGGAGGACAATCGTTTACTCTCAATTCTAGTCTCTACCATCCCACTCATAGTATGTTTCAATTGAGAAGCATTGAATCAGGCCCATTATATCTGACTTAGGGATGGCAAAAATCCCCATAGCTGCTGGATCCGTGGGGATTCCTCACCTTGGGGACGGAGATGGGAACGATTATTAATCTTGGGATGGAGAGTATTTTTAACCAGAGACTAATTTAGGAATGGGGATGGGATCATAATACTCGCCCCGCTGGACGCGTAAAATTATAAAATGACCATTTTACTCTTCTAATTAATAATATATATATATATGTGTATATATTTCAAGTTTAGATTTTTAGTCATTTTGTTTAAATATAAAACAAAAAAGAAGTAAAAGAATAATATAATATAGACCACAAGTTTTGTTCAATTCACTTGCTTTATTGTATTTTCCTTTGTCATCCTAATTAGATTTGAATTTATGGTGGTAATATGTAGTATTAAATAGTGTGAATACCCGACCCAAAATCACTTGGGCCTATTCACCTATTCCTTTCACCTTCTTCCTCGGGTCAATTCCATGTCAATGGAGGCTCCACCCAAATTTTATTAAGGGCAAAATTTGGGAAAAACCTTTGTGTGACTCCTTTAGGCTACTTGGTCATGACGAACCAAAGACATGGGATCGGGGGTTCGTCGTGGATGGGAAGGTGTTAGGCACCCATCCATGTTGGGTTGAAACCTTGTGCAATTCTAAAATATAAGCGTGCCATATGTAGGTGTGCAAGTGTGGAAGATAAAGAGAAGGGGAGAAGAAGAAGATTTGGCTTGCATCCCGTTCTAAAATCGAGACTACCTACGTACCCGAGTGACCGGGGTCAAAGCCACGTAGTTCTTTACATCATCAAAAGCATCAGCATATAATCAGCAAAAATCAATCAAAAGAGTTTAGTGTTACCTCTTGTAGCCCTCCTCTAGCTCCTTACAATGGGTTGTGTTCTCCACCCACCTTCTTTCCACTTCTTAGCTCTATGGTTGATCCTCTTCTTGATTCCTCCTTGTTGAACTACTGCTGACACTCCCCACGAAATTTCTCCAGAGTTTTTACCTAAAAATATATTTCTAAGCTTGGAGAGGTAGAGTTTCTCCAAGCAACAAGAGCTTATCGGTGTGTGTGTGAAAAATGTTGTGTGTCCTCTGAAATGTGAATGGGGGGTCCTATTTATAGTGTTTTGGGAAGCCTAGGGGAGTGGACCTACTTAATGGTGAAGATAATGTCCAAAAATCTGATCCAAAACTGCGTAGGATCGAATTAGAAACAAAATCGGAAAAATCGGGGATTCTGGGCACCCATGACCGCCATTGCCGGCGGTCATGTGGGGATGTCCGCCAGCACCTGGCGGTCGTCGTGAGATGACCGTCGGTCACCCCGCGTGTCACATGTTCTTTCCTTTTTTCGACCCTCAGTTCCCCTAATTCAGCCTTGATTTGATCCTACAGCGTAATCAACCCCCAATCAACCCAAAATCACTCAATTACTTGATCATCACTCCCATAAATCATTCCACAACTGATTGATTACACAGTGACACTTATTTTAAGCAAAATCATACCAAAAACACAAAATGTATTTAAATGATGATTTCGCTCTGATTTTTCCACGAAAATCAGAGCTAAAATTAGCCTGCAAGAAATGTGTTAATGGGCTAGATAAACTCTGGAGAATTCACTAACCTGGACCCTTAAACCCATTTCTAACCCAAAAATAAATCATCTCAATATAATTGGGTTAAAAACAACTAAAAGAGCCCAAGCAATGAAATGAAATGTATTTTAATAGAAATAAACCTTATTATATATTTTACCCTAAGATTTATTCTTCTCATTAATTATTTGATAATTATTATCCCAGGTCAATTACGATGAATCCCTAATTTGAACTCGATGAATCCCTAATTTGAACTCGGTCGACCGGTGAATGACTCGCGACTTTATCTGGGTTTGTGTCCGGACGGAGTATAATAACTATGATTAGATGTAATCCACTAACACCCTCTCTATTGTAAATAGACCCCTCCTCCATCATGGATTGAAAATTTCAACCAAAAAACTAGCTTAAAAAAGCTTTATCCTTTTGTTCTTTCCCTTTTATTATCCTTTTGTCTCTAGATATTATACGTTATTCTATTTAAGTATTGTTCACAAGTTAGAACACAAATCAAAAGTAGAATTATGTAACGGGAAGGGGTAAAATGTATATTTAGTCCCTCTATTATACAAAAATGATAAAAATGGTCTCTTTATGCTAATTATGATTAATCACATCTCCTTACTCAACTTAAATGATTAATTTAGTCTCCTTGTCTTGTTAAACTAGAGATTAACTGATGTGATAGCCTAATTAATGATTTTGTAGGCCCCACATATTAGAATAATTATATTTAATTGAGTTACCAACCCAGTTAAGTTTTTTGGGTTTGGTTTTTGGTTCGGGGTTGGTAATATAATTAAGAATTGTTATTCTAACACATGAGATCCATAAAGTTGTTAATTAGACTTTCACATCAGTTAATTTTAGTTTTGACTAAGTAGGGGGACCAAATTAATCATTTAAGATGAGTAGAAGGATGTAATTAATCGTTATTAACGTAAAGGCACCATTCTTATCATTTGAGTCGAGATCAATTATATATTTTATCAAAACGGGGAGTGTGCAAGTGCAACTTACCACACGCAAAATAGGACTGTGAAAACAACTCCCAAACAAGTGAGTGCTTTTTTCTTTAAATTTTTGACAAATTCTTGACTATGTTTACGTTTGTTGTGTGATGCGATGTCATGGTTCCCTCCAAACAAATTTCTTTGTTTGATACGGTTTCATTATTGGTTGAACTCAAGACTTAATATTAGAAGAATAAAATTAATATTTTTATCACCATTAAATTCAGGTTTAATTAATAAGAAAATTATTTTATAAAATTGAGTTCGATTGATTTAACAACTGGGGTGGATCCAGGGGAATGTGCTTTAATCGCTATTAACGTAAGGGACCATTCTTGCAAATTTATAGAATTGAGTTCGATCCTCCACCCATATTTTTGCAACTTTTTTACTTTTCATCAGATCGCACATTGCTCGTTCGACCCTCCCACCCACCCACCCATTTTGCAAGTTTTATACTCTTCATCAAATCACACCCCTCTTGATCCAATAAGTATACAAATAGGCCCCCCTTAATCAGATTTTATGGATCCGCCTTGGAACTCTTATCACCAAATAAAAGGATTAAAGCGTTTTTTGGTCCCTGTGTAAGGCCTCAAAGTTGGAAGTCATCCTCGTGTAGGATTTTGGCCTCTTTTCATCCCTCCGTTCATCGCGTTTGGTTAGTTTTGGTTTGTCCGGCCAAAATCGCTGATGTGGCAATTTTTTAGGCTCCACATCAGCTTTGTGGGGCTCACATATCAGGGTTTAACCCAAAACCGACCCAGCCCCACCCGACCCGTTCGCCCAACCCTTTTACCCACTTGTTTGAATTTTTTTATTCTTTTTCTTTTTTTTCCCAAAATTAATTTAGGCTTTTTTTTCTCTTTTTTTTATTTTCTCTTTCTTTTTTTTCTGCTAATTATTTTAAATTCATTAAGAATATTGAAATATAAATATTCATTTTTTATTTTTTCCACTTTTTCCTTTTTTTCATTGTTTATTATTTTTTCATTTTTCCAAAACATTAATTTTTCAAAAAAAAAAATTCAGCTCCACCTGTAACGACCCGGGTAAAATTTTCGTGACTTTTACCAAGCTGTTTTGACTTTTACTGAGGGTAATAAAATTTTATCGCAGTTAATTAAGAATTCTTCTATTCCAAGTTAATTTTCATATCGATTTCTTCTATGGAAACTTTGGCAATTAACATTATAAATATTGTTATTTTTATTACTGATAATATTAACGTTATTATTGTCAGCACTATTAATATATTTATTATTATTATGCTAAATATTTATTCCAATGATTTATTAATAAAAAAATTAAAGTGAAATATATATTGACACCAATAATTGTCCGACAATACGTTTTCTCTCTCACCCGTTTTTCTACCAACCGACCCCTCTTCCTCATTTTTCTTCCCTCCCATCTTTTCTTACTTTTTCCTTTTGTCATTTTCTTTTCCTTTCCTCACCACGACCAACCGGCCGCCCACGTTTTCCTCTTCTCTTTCCCGTTTTTCTTCAATTGGCCCCAACCCCCCTTTTTTTTTTTTCTTCCTTGTCTTTTCTTTCCCCATTCTCTTTATTTTCTCTTCCTCCCCACCGGATTCCACACTCCCCTGCAACCATCTCCCCTTCCACGCCTCCTCTCAATTTCTTCTCTTCCTCCATCACCACTGCCCAACCTCCCTTCTCTTCCCTTTTCCTCACCGCCTTGCCAATCAGCCACCGCCCCTCTCATCTTCTCCATCTCCCTGCTACGGCTCCTTCTCACGCCGTTCTCTTCCACTAGTCACAAACCGCCGCTGCACACCTTCTTCCTTTTCCACCTCGCCCCTGTCTCATACTCCCTCGCTGCCGCCTCTTCTTCGCATCGCCGCCCCTGTGCACCTCACCTGCAACTCGAAGAGTCGCCGGAGAAGACGAGTCGAGCACCGATGGCGAGGCCACCGCTGCTCACGCCGCCTCTGATCTGCGACCCGTCTACCTCCGCTCGTGACCACCGCCTTCTCTCCAGCGCCGCTGCAACTGGACGCC
Source organism: Turnera subulata (assembly GCA_028386065.3). Lineage (NCBI taxonomy): Eukaryota > Viridiplantae > Streptophyta > Magnoliopsida > Malpighiales > Passifloraceae > Turnera > Turnera subulata. The sequence goes on from JAKUCV010003021.1 coordinate 73,146, forward strand.
GTCGTCACCTGATGAGTACGACGCCACCGAGATTGGAGCAGGCCTCGCTGCTACTGTCGAGGGACAGAGCACCGACCACCACCGAGCACAGAGGCCGATCCACCGTCGCTTCATCGCCTCCTCGTTTGATTCGCTGCCCCTGAGCCTTGTTGCTCCGGAATTGAAACCGGAGACGCCGTCGTCGTTGTGCTGGGTGAGTCTCTGGCCGCATCTGTTCTCCCGTAATTCCTCTTGAGTTGTGTTTTGATTGGATTGTTCTGATTGTTGTTGGTTTGTTCATAATCCGGTTGTGGATGTGGTGTTACTGTGTGTTGTTGGCCGTGGGTGTGGTGAAGGTGTTGGTGGGTGGATGGGACAGTGGTTCAGCTAGGTGGCTTGGGTGCGTTGATGCTTGTCGGGCAGAGTTGAGGACCATGGGGTTTTATGATCTGCGTGAACAGTAACCGCCGGAATCCGGCGAGGTTCCGGTGACTCGGGAATTTTCCGGAGAACCCGAGAATGGACCTTTTGGGTAAAGACCCGAGCCTTGGACCCTTATGCATCACATAACGAACCATGAACGGACTCGAACGATAAAACGGACACGGACCTTAAAACGATTAATTAAACTATTAGTTAACTTAATTAAAATTAACTTATGATTACATTTTATATCTTGTTTTAATTATTTATATTATGCTTTGCCTATATATTTAATTATGCTCTTCTTTATTATTCATGTTTTTGTTATTTAATTCAAGTTTTCATTTATTTATTTTATGCTTTTATTCAATTTTCCTTGGGCTCATACAAGGCCCATAATCTTTAAATTTCAGTTTAATTTTATTTACGTTTACCTGGGCTCGTAAAAGGCCCATTGTATTTAACTTTCGGTCATTTAATTTTAATTGGGCTAATTAATAAAAGGCCCATGTTATTTATTTTAGTTATGTTTATTTATTTTAATTATATCTCTTATTTGATCTTCGAAATTATGTTGATATTAGATTTATTCTTAGTTTTATGTATATAAGTACTTACGATTATATAAGATTTACTAAATATATATATTGTTTACAATGGTTATTTCTACTAGCTAATATATATTAATTAATTACAAACAGAATTTTCATGGATAATTGTGTTTAAGAAATATTATTTACGTCATATGGACTGTAGGTATTTAACGGGTCGTAACTTGATTTATTTACAAACATGTTATTTTAAATATACACTACGTATAAGTACACGTATATATGCCTTATTGTCATAAGCAGCCTAAGGGTCGGGATATCGGCTTGGACGCTCGGCTTTGGTTTGGATTTATGTTGAAAATGATTGGTATATCAGAAGGAAAATAGGTTGTTAGTAACCTCCACAGAAATGAATAAGATAATTATGGAAATAATAAAAAGAATTGATAAGCCGTCTAATAACTGTTAACCGGCATCATGCATAGTGATCTTGTTTGTGCATTATAAGTGATTACTATTGTTGTATTATAGGAATATCAAGGCTTAACCGGATACCAGCTTCCGAGGAGTATCAGGTGAGGTTGCATATACGTCATTCCACCCGTGATAGCCGGGATGGTTGGTCTTGGAACCATATAGGTTCCATTGCATCTTATGGTTATTGTTGTTGATTTCTTGTGATATTTGTTGATATTTGTTGTGAGGATGGATAAACTTTGATATGTCGCACATGATACTGTGTTTGTTTTTCTGTGATTATTTTGCCTGATTGAACTGCTGAGCCATTTGAGTTTGACTGTGGTATTATTGCTGTTGTTGTTGATTTGTTGGTTGTGAATTTATTGATATGATGAGATAATTGGATAATTGGAAGTTGTGTTGACGACTTGTTTGTCACTAGGAAAGTAGTGGTACGACTAGTTGGTTAGAGACTGTTTTGTGGTGGCTATGATCTGGGTTACTTATGTTAAGCATGTCTATGCTTGGGATATCTATTCCGTTATTATATTTTTGGGATGTCTATCCCTGGGTTACTATTTTGGGATGTCGATCCCTGGATTGATCTAGCACCCGGAACATGTTAATAACCAAGTCTGACCCCTAGCTTGTCCAGTGACGGGGCCCAGAAGATAAAACTGGTAATAAAAATAATTAAGCATTCTTTTGGTCTTGGCTCAGTCTTGTTTGAAATGTGCTTTTGCTTTGATAGGCTGTGATGTGATATGTTTATTTGCATGATGTCTCATGATCATACCTTGGGAGGTTGCAGTCCTCAGTTTAGTCGGTTGACCGTGGACGGCATAGGTTGTCGGTTCACGGGTGTTAATTATTGTCGCTGGTTGTGAGTAGTCCATTGTTGTTGGCATCGGTTGCCAGTTGTCCTTTGTTTGTTGGCTTCTTTTGATAATTGTTGGATGAGTATCACTTGTCGTTTTAGATCGGATATTGAGTATTGTTGTTGTTGTGGTTACAAGTTGTTGTGGTGTCTGCTATTGCCTTGTTGTGTTGTGATTCTACCCGGGGACCGGTTTGTGATGTTGATTGGGTAAGGTCCGTGCTGGTTGCCACCTACCCGGTGAGCGAGGCTCACGTGATTTGAGTTTGTTTTGGTACCGGGTTAGATGATCGGCAAGCACAATATCAGTATGTTACCATACGATGAAGAACCTCTGTTGAATATAGTCTGTCAGGACTAGGGTATGTATTATATAGTCTGTTGGGACTGGGTCGGATACCCAATGCGTAGTCGAGTTGAAGTGTCCTGGTCGGGCACTAGTGTATGGTACAGTCAGTATTAGATGGTCAGTGCGTTGCATAGTCGATGGGGTGGATATTTGCGTGGTCCGTATTGTTCTTTGTGACTGCATTTGATCAGTGTTTTGTTCACTACTTGTATGCCGTATTGATATGTTCTTGACTATTAAGTATATGCTGTGTTGTTCATCATGGGTTATGTGTCGGTGAGATTATGGAGAATCTCACCCCTCACCTGCCCCATCGGCAGGCTACGTTGTTCTTTGTGCAGGAATGCATCATGGCAGGCTGTGGCATCTCCTCTGATGGATCTGGATCCATAGTTGCATCGAGTCGAATTATACTGTTGCTGTAACTATTAAAATTGCTTCCGCTGTGCTTTTGATACTGTTATACCCGAGGTCGGGTGACATGATATTATCTTTGGGCCGTTAGGCCGGATTTTTCCTGTTGTATTTACTGTTTGTGCCACATGTCGGCACTGTTGTTCGGTAAATACTGTTAGTCGGGTAAATTTGGGACGGGGTGTTTCATTTTGGTAGCGGAGCGGGCGTTAGGTCTTGTTGGGCAGTCCTTGGGTGTTTGTTGTGCTTGTTTGCTGTGCATAGCTCGCTCCACATGATTAACATGATTGCATGCATAATCATATGGTTAGTGCATTATGGATCTAGTCGAGGGACGCCAGCCTGCTGCAGAACATCTTCATGTGAGTTTCCTTCTCATAAAATACATACTATACATCTGGTTATCCGTATTTCTTTGCTTAATTGTGTTGTTGTATTAGTAATCAGAAGTTTTTGAATAATAAGTTGATGGAAATCTACAAGTTTGAAAATGATAAGTTTTTGGAAAATGACATAACTAACCTTGAAGTTTTTAGTGTTGATGGTTTTTCTCCTATGCGAATTTCGGCGACGAAATTCTTTTTAAGGAGGGTAGAATGTAATGACCCGGGTAAAATTTTCGTGACTTTTACCAAGCTGTTTTGACTTTTACTGAGGGTAATAAAATTTTATCGCAGTTAATTAAGAATTCTTCTATTCCAAGTTAATTTTCATATCGATTTCTTCTATGGAAACTTTGGCAATTAACATTATAAATATTGTTATTTTTATTACTGATAATATTAACATTATTATTGTCAGAACTATTAATATATTTATTATTATTATGCTAAATATTTATTCCAATGATTTATTAATAAAAAAATTTAAAGTGAAATATATATTGACACCAATAATTGTCCGACCATACGTTTTCTCTCTCTCCCGTTTTTCTACCAACCGACCCCTCTTCCTCATTTTTCTTCCCTCCCATCTTTTCTTACTTTTTCCTTTTGTCATTTTCTTTTCCTTTCCTCACCACGACCAACCGGTCGCCCACATTTTCCTCTTCTCTTTCCCGTTTTTCTTCAATTGGCACCAACCCTTTTTTTTTTTCTTCCTTGTCTTTTCTTTCCCCATTCTCTTTATTTTCTCTTCCTCCCCACCCGATTCCACACTCCCCTGCAACCATCTCCCCTTCCACGCCTCCTCTCAATTTCTTCTCTTCCTCCATCACCACTGCCCAACCTCCCTTCTCTTCCCTTTTCCTCGCTGCCTTGCCAATCAGCCACCGCCCCTCTCATCTTCTCCTTCTCCCTGTTACGGCTCCTTCTCACGCCGTTCTCTTCCACTAGTCACAAACCGCCGCTGCACACCTTCTTCCTTTTCCTCCTCGCCCATGTCTCATACTCCCTCGCTGCCGCCTCTTCTTCGCATCGCCGCCCCTGTGTGTTAGAACAATGACCCTTCGCTAGAGGGGGGGTGAATAGCGATAATCGAATAAAAACGAAATAGGCAGGAATTGAATGCGGAATTTAAAGAATGAAGGACACAAAGATTTTTATACTGGTTCACACACAACTAACTTGTGGCTAATCCAGTCCTTCAAGGCTCACTTGAAGAGTTCACTATCTAGTATTAAGCTTCCGGGTGCTTAACAAACCGTTTTACAACCTGAGAGTTCAAGTCACATGAACCTCAATATACTTGCTTGAAGATACCTCACTTCAAGACTTTCTAGGATTTCTAATCACAAGAATCCTACTCTCTTGCTTAAGGATACCACACCTTAAGACTTCTCTCAAGGGAACAATCCTCCCTTGTGGTGTATGAATAA